>CAIGQV010000744.1:1376885-1391158 GCA_903798115.1 Danio jaintianensis | reverse complement strand
GTGTAAGCACACTTGGCAATAAAACCGATTCTGATTCTGATTCTGATAATTCGTTCATGCCGCAATGCATGCTGGGTGCCAGCATAGTACAAAACTCCCAGCATGCATTGCAGCATGAATAAATTATGCAGCTCAATGTTCTTACAATTTCTTTGTTTGCCTTTATTTTATTTTGTTTTTGGGGGTAATATTTCAGTAGATTATTTTGGATTGTTTTTTATTTTATTTTTTAATTGTCACCAGTGTTGAGATTCAAATACTAACTTGATGTCTGTGTGTTTTTAAAGTTCTGCCATAGCACAAACATTTTCATTGTGAATGGTATATTTAGGCCTGTTAAACAGTCATTGATTGCTGAAGCTCCAGTGGTTTCGTTTACATATATTATTAATTTCTCACACATAACTAACAAAACATTCAATGAGGTGAGGGTGGTTTTGATATCATAGTCAGTTTCATCAGACTAAAGCTGCAGGCACACTGCACTTCCAGCCCCATAGACTTCTATTCATACGCATACGACTGCAGCAGACCGGAAACACAAGTTTGTGCGACAAGTTTCGCAGTTCGCTGCGTTGGAAAGTTCAAGCTTGGTGAACTCTGACCTGCGAAATGACATCACGTGATTCTGTGAGACCAATTAAAGATCAAAACATGATCTCTCTGTACAGAAATTTAAAATAAATGGAGAGATTGCTTACTTTTTAAAATATTTAATCATCTTGTTTAATCCCATCCCTTTTCACAGCGTCGTGCAGCAGAATTTTGCATGCTCAAACTCTAGTGTGACAACGGCATTATTCGTCACACATTTAATTATAATATCCAAAATAAAAACCAATATTGAAATATATTGGTTGAAGAGCTCAACTAAAGCAGATGCTGACCTCCATCATGGTGACTTCAAATGATCAACAACAATCTCATTAAGAGCTTTTATTCATGTGACAAATAAAGTCAAAGATTAGTAATGAGTGAAGCTCCTGATGTTTGTGGAGTTGTTTAATGATCCTCTGCTGAGTGATAAAATTTTTATTGTGTAATTATTATTATTATTATTTTTGTTTTCCCCCCAGCTGATTTCATCTTTGGTTTTGGCTGTAATTTGTGTTATTTGGTCTTGATTTTCTTTCCTTCAGTGATTCTGCTTGTTCATCAATAATTCTCAATCCTCCTTTAATTTGACACTTAATTATCTCATTAACTTCATGGCTGCCTTAGTGTTTAACACTCTGTAGTGAGGACACTAGTGAGGATTTTGATCTGGGATTTTAGGGGTTAAATCTGTTCGATTAAAAATACACACTGTGCATTTTTAACAGAAATATTCTGTAAATTGAATTTACGAATGTAAAATGAAAAAAACAGTAGATTACTGGCAACCACAGCTGCCAGTATTTTTTTTTTTTTGTAAATACTGTAAAAGCTTTGTGTGTCACCATTGTGCAGGATAGTAGTGTCTGTGTGCAAGTCCAAGATGAACAGAGAGTAGCTGCTGTTATGCTGCATATTCTTTTAATTTAAATGTAACTGTGTAGTTACTAATGCAGTGAAAAGCTGTTTGTTAATTACAGTCACACATGAACGCAATAATTCATTTAATTAATAAGAATAAACAAATAGGAAAGGGCAAGAAATACACTAATTTAAACTGTTTAAGTTTTTTGTACTTTGTAGTTACCTCAAAAAATTTAGTTTTGAGACATACGATTTTGAGTATTGTGTTTTAAATGTTTTGAGTTACTTGTACTTAAAACAAAAAGACAAAGATACTAATAAATATTGAGTTCATTCAACTTAAAAGTGGTTCTTTGTGTACTTTTTTGAGTAATGTTAACTTAATGCCATGAGAATGGGTAAGAAAAATTTTAAGTCACTGTAACTAAAAATATTTAAGTTGATTTCATAAGTTTTAATTTAACTGTAATGAAAAGGTCTATGTAGCATGCAATCAAAATATTTAACTTTTGAAATATTCAATTTTTAAGTTCATGAACTTAAATTTGAGGCAACGAGTTACACCAATTTTTTTGAGTTCTGCTTACCAATTTGGGTTTACAGTGAGTCAACCCACATCTTGCAAGCAGAAGAAAATGCCCAGATGGGGTGGTTACTAGGGGTGGAAAAAAAATCTATTCACCTCACTATCGCAATTCTTTTCAAGATGGTTTAAAAATCAGTTAGTGTATTTCAAAACAAATTGATATTTAATTATTATATGTTTCCTTAGATGTGGAGGGCAGACATTATTGCTTTTATTCCACTAAAGGGAAACATTTTTTGATTAATGAATGTATTAACGTTACATGACATATATGTTTAAGTTTGGCGTAAGACAGCGAAACCATGGTGAAGGTGAGTGGCCCGCCCTGCCCCCCAGCACATCAGGCATATCTTTTCTATTTCTGTCTCATTTCTGTCTTATCTAAATTGCATATTTACATTTTTCCACTCTCTATATATCGCATTAGGTGGAATTCTGCTTAGATGATTTGAAAATATATTTGCGGAGCCTGGCGAAAGTATAAATCCTGCTTTTAGAACTATTATTTGACTTTTTAGAGAAGTACCACAGCGATTTAAAGACACAAAATCAAGTCATGTATCTGAACTAGGCTCGACCCTAACCGCATTTCTAGGACTACTCTGGGGGCAGCTGTGACCTAATGGTTAGTGAGTTGGACTTGTAACCAAAAGGTTGCTGGTTTGATTCCCTGGTCCCGGCAGGAATTGAAGATGGCGGGAGTGAATGAACTGCACTCTCTCCATCAGTGGTGCCCCAGAGCAAGGCACCTAAACCTCTAAATGCTCCCCGGGCGCTGGGAGCAATAGCTGCCCACTGCTCTGGGTGTATGCTCACCATGTGTGTTTGTGTGCGTGTGCTTTCACTCCTCACTCAAGATGTGTGGGTTTAAAGTAGATGACCAATTTCTATGGGTAAATCAATACAAAATATATACTGTACAGTTGGTTATTGCAGATAAATTATAGACTAAACATGCTGCCTCTTGTCATTAACGGATGATTCTCCAAAAACATTTTGTAATTCTGTCAATATTTGCTCATTCGGATGATGTGTCAATTTTTTTGTGTTGAACACAAAAGAAGATATATAGAAGAATGTGAGTGACCAAACAGCTGCTGGCTTTAGCAGGAGAAAAATACTATGGATGTCAGTAGGGACAAGTGTTGGGATGCAAGAGTTACTGTAATTAAATACATTTTCCACTGATAAAAATAACTTTTCATTGTCAGGTAATTTAATTACAGTTAATGAACTTGACTTAAATACTCTAAATAAGTTCAACAGTTCTGTCTGGTTCTGGAATCTGATTGGCTGATAGCTGTGCAATATTCACGTGAACAGCACTTGTACAGCCTCCTCACTCTTGTGTATTACTTCGCCCACATAGAGTGACAGCAGATGAATAAACTCACTACAGTTTGACAAATATTGCAGCTGTAGGAGAACATAATGTACTTTTGAGGATTTTTCAGGTGAGAATGTAGTTGTTTAGATTGCAACTATGCAGTTTATTTATAAGGATAGTGCCTATTTTAAATATTTATAATTTTGTAGATCCATCAGCCTGTCATACTGAGTAGAGCAAAGATGGTTGACGTTGTCCATCCACAAGATGGTGACAGAGACCGCATAATAAGCCCTTAGAGGAGAAAAACTAAACGTAATTTCTAACTACAGCTGATCAAATCATTAGTAAACTGGTAAGTGAGATTCTAAGTCGATCTCTCTCTTTTGTATGTATGTAGTGTAGCACAATGTAAAACATGTATTTAGACCACTGCTTAATTTTAGCCGGTTCTTGCCGGATCCAGTTCCGGAACATGTCAGATTTTTGTGTTTTGCGTTCAGGTATTTATTTTAATTGATCTAGCATTAACTTTTGCATGGTGAATACCTGCATGTGTGTGTGAGAGAAAGAATGTAAGTTAATTCTACTCATTTGAAAAGAGTTTTGAACTCAGTGCTGAAGTTAATGAGTTAATTAAGTGATTAAGTATATGTTGATTAAGCATTAATAATGAACACCTGCTGTTAATAAGCAGAATTACTGAAGAGAAACACAAAACTACAGCTGACTTCAGTCCCAGCCTTAATAAATAAAACACATTCAATCTCTTCAAATCTTAGCAGAGGATCATTAAACAACTCCACAAACAGTATCAACAGCTTCACCTATAACTAACCTGCTTGACTTTGTTTCTGTCAGACATCTACAAAAGCCCTTTGCAAGATTCACTGGAAATAATCTTGTTAGACGACACCAATGATGAGAACAGCAGTTGCTTTTCAAGGGCTCTTTGACTTAATTTCTAGTGTTAGTTTTTCTTTGGATGTTATAATTATATGTTATGACAAGAGAAATAATGTTATCAGGTTAAATAATCAAATTGCTGAATCATAATTAATGTTGGCATTTAAATTAATTTCTAATTAAGCTGATGATATGGTATTGGATGTGAAGTATTGAATAGAATAGATGCTTAACTAGGCTTTATTGAGGGCTTCTAAACAAACATACATAAATATTTTATTCACATCAGAACCAATTAAGAGACACAGATGTCAAGAATCAGAGTATGATTCTCGTGGATAGTGACACATTTCATGCTGCAGTGCATGCTGGGAGAATCATTAAAGCTCATTCATGGCTCCCAGCATGCACTGCAGCAAGAAATATGTTACCATCGTTGAGATTCAGACTCTGATTCTTGATGTCTGTGTGTTTAAGGTGGTTCAGATGTTCAATGTATTTCAAAGCTCAGCTGGGTTTCCTTCAGTACAACAACAGTGGATTTATTATCAGTAAAGTGAAAAGCAGTACCACAACATTATAAATATAATCTGAAGTGACCAATAACACCTATTATTGAAAAACTGGTCAATACCATCATTCGAGAGATATATATATATATATATTTTTTTTTTTTTATTATTTTTTTTTTATTTTTTTTTATTACGTTTGCCATAACACACGGTTACAAAAGCCAAAGAAATACTAACATGAAAAATGAAGTCAAAGATCCCTATAAAGCAAACACTGTTCACATCAGTGGTGATGTCTAAGAAAATTATTATTTTCAGTAACCTTCAGTAGACATCTGACAAAGATAAACTCAAGCAAGTTAGTATTAAGTGAAGCTGTTGATACTGTTTGTGGAGTTGTTTAATGATCCTCTGCTGAAATGTTAAGAGATTGAATGTGTTTTATTTTTTTAAGGCTTTGACTGAAGTCAGCTGTAGTTTTGTGTTTCTCTTCAGTGATTTTGCTTGTTAACAGCAGGTGTTCATTATTAATGCTCAATCAACACTTAATTACTTAAGTATTTCATTACTTCAACTTAAATGGAGTAAGTTCACAGTACTCATATAGATTAGTTTTTTTTTACTCAAATGGTTTGTAGCAATCGGTTTCCTCAAATGGTTTGAGTTGCCTTAACTTACTGGATTTTACAGTACTTAATTGGTTTGAGTTCTCTTCATTTATTGGGTTTCACTGTGCTCAAATTGCTTTGAGTACTCAAATGGATTAAGTTCGTAGTACTCATTGGGATTAGTTTTTGAACTTAAATGGTTTGTTGCAATCGGTTTCCTCAAATGGTTTGAGTTACCTTAACTTATTGGGTTTTACAGTGCATAGTGGCCTGCCTAAATAATATTTGTATTTTCAAAATAGCAAAGAGGCAGTCAAGCATATTTAAATTTTTTTCAAACCACGAGTAAATCTGATAATGAGCCTGATCAAAAGAGATCTCGAGAAGATGGAACTGCGTTCCTGGATCAGGATAGCGGGAGACAGAAGCAAACCAATCTCAAATCAGCCAGAAAACATAAAGATTAGACAGAGTGAGTCATTTATTTATTTATTTATTTTCAATTGCCACATAATAGTGAAGTGAACTGAATGTCAGTGGTGAAGGTCAGTAAACTGAATAGTAATGTTTCATAAGATTTATGTTTTGTAGATATTTTTTTATTTTTATCCATGATTGACCAATATATGGCAAAAAATAATAAAAGACTGTTCAGAAATGTGATTCTCTTTTTTTGCGCTATCACCGCTTGGTGATGTCATGTTCCAGGAACACTGAAATTGTGTGGTGGGCGTCGATCACTGTGACTTTTATTTCCTGGTTTTGTTCCAGAAATTGTTGATTTACAAATTAAGCACTGATTTAGATAATAAGTACATTGTAATGAATTATTAATTTTAGTGTAAGTACATACTAGTAAAGGCCACGTAATATAAAATTATAGGTAAACAGTTGCCAAAGTTTGGAAAATGTGATTTGTGAACTCGTTGCAAAGTTTAACCCTAATAACGTGAACATTTATTATTTGCATGTGTTTTGCACCACAGAAAACTATAAAGCACTGTTTATTTAATTTGTAACATTGCTTTGTTGTATTTATCTGTGCTTGTGATTAAGTATATTTTATGCTGATGCACTTCCCAATCTAATATTATAAATTCTTTACAAATTGAACTATTCCAATCATCTGGTGAAATTGTATTCATGTCACATTATATACTGCAGAAAAACAAAATATTGCAATGTCAGTTTTTTCCAATATCATGGGAAAAATTGATGCATAAATAAATTAGGGCTGGGTGATTAAACGAAGGTGATTTTCATGCACATTTTGTCAGTAAAGCCCATTCAAGTATAACTCCAGCAGATGCTTTCAGATGAAGCAGCATTTACTACACCAAGCTGTACTGCACTAAGCTGCACAAAATTGCGTTCAAACACCCGATTCGAATGTTATCATTCGATTGAATGGGCGTTATCACTGGTTTATCAGCTGATAGATATGGGCCAGTAGGGGCCTTCTGCGCCTCCTAGTGGGCTCAGAAGGCTGCAATCATCCATCCACATGCTTAATCAGCTATACTAATAGAGAACAGTTCAGATCCAGATGTGTTTTTACATTAATGTGACGGTTGGGTTTAGGGTTGGGGTAGTCGTTAATAAAATACAATTAACGGGAAATAGTATAATTTCATAAATAATCACGCGTGGCGGTATACACGCTTACCTCCATATGAATGGATTTTCCGCTGTTATCAGTTTCTCCAGTGGCTCACTGTGTACGTCAGCAGACTTGAGACGAGGAGCGGAGTTGACAGCGATGACTGGGTTCAAACCCGGCAAAAAATGGATTCAGAAAGCAGCAAAGACGAAAGTTAATTTGTTTTTATTGCTTTTTTTAAAAACAGACGGTTGGGTTTAGGGAAGGAGGTGGGCAGGTTAATCGCTGCTTTTGAAAAATAATCGCTGCTTTTGAAAAAATAATAACCGTTGGGTTTAGGGAAGGAGGAGGGCAGGTCAATCGGAGCGGCCTCTGCTGGATTTATGCGAGAACAGCAGATTAACCATGTGCATGTAGGAACAGTAGGCGCAGTAGCTGATCTATCAGCTGATAAACCACTGATAACGTCCATTCAATCGACTGACAACACTTGAATCCGCTGGTTCAAAATTGATATTGATTTAATTGGACAATAATGGAATCAAGATAATTGTTTTGTGATAATGACAGCTGTTTGAGAAGATTCTCAGTGAATTACTCTGTGTAAATGTAATAAATTACGTTTTTACTCTAAAATCACTTAATAACTTGTGTTTTAAAATATATGTTTAAAATAAATCTGTGATATGACTCTATAGTCCTCTGGTTATTAGTTTTTATTATTAGTCACAATGAATTTAGTAATGCTATGGGGATTTCCTCAGTTTTTCTTCATGGGTACGGAGTTGCAGTGCAAGAGTGTCTTCTGGTGTTCAGACGAGATTTACTACTAATCACAGAGTTGTGCTTCCCTGATATGATGTGCATGAAAATTGCTCCTTTCTGTAATGACGTTTGCAATTTTACTTTTACTAATCATCCAGTCCTTAAATAAATAAATAAATAAATAAATAAATAAAGGTTGAAACTTACGTTTGGGGTCTGGTGTCTGGGATGGCTCTATCTATTGGAATCTGTTCACTCAGGAATACATTAAAATATCCTTCACTCCAACGTCTTTTACTTTCCCATTCTTCATCTCTTGGAACTCTTGCAGGCTGTCCAAACTGTCCCACAGCATGCGGATCTCTAGGCCTGTCTGTCACATCTAGGACTTTGACTTTGTGTTGTCCACCTGATCTCCTTATCCACACACTTGCAGAGGGCAGCATCCGTAATGCCTCTTCTGCCATGTCCTGAGCTGTCAGGTCACTTGGTTTTCGAGTAATATCTGGTTTTGTTTTCTTGAAAGTATCAGCATGTTTTTTTCTACTGTGAGTAATGTTTTCCAGTTTATCAGTCTCTACTGGTTTCAGCAAATCATTAGTCAAGTTTTTTTGTAAACCCACATCTACGTTTATTTCATAATGTGACATAACGGAAGTGTTGTCAGGATACACTTTCTGTTGGATAACAGCCAGTGCTTTTGAAAATTTATGTGCATTAATATTCAGCTTTTCTTCTTTCTGATGATTAAAAACAGTGTTTATTGTATTTATCCTTGCAGTTAAATTGCTCACTTTGTCATTAAAAATATTTTTTGTCTCATTTGTTTTTTTAGGAGTGCTGGTACTCCTCTTATTTTGATTAATTTCCATCTGTTGTTCCACAAAAGATTTGCTCTCCAAACCATGTAGTGGATTTTGGCTTTCTGGCTTTGGCCATTTTCTGTAAACCTCATCAACTTTTCTTTCAAGCCTGTTGAAGTTTTTAAGAGACTTTCTCTTGTGCAAGTTTACTTTTTGCAGTGGATGTTTGATCAAATCATTTGCGTAGTCCTGCCTCCTTTGTTTTAGAATAATTTCTCTCTCTTTGAAGTCTTGATTTACATCACTGAAGGATATTCGCAGTGCTACGATATCAAAGATTAGCCAAATTACGGATGCTATAAACACAAACGCCAGGACCCTCCCACTGCCTCTTAAATACTTCTTAAAATTCATCTTTCAAACAATTGTTTTTCTACGTCTTACTGTTTACTACTGAATGGGAGTCATCTTTTTGAAAACGTAGTAACTTTTTGTATGTGTGCATGTGCAACTAAAAGGTGTACTAAACAAACGGATTCGGTTAAAAAGAGTGTTAACAACATAGAAGAAAGGAACAAATGCGGAATTAAAACGAAACCCATCTGTCATACGGTCATTCAAGCTATTGCGTTGACAACAGAAACGTGATTTGCTTGCAGTGGCTTACCTGGCTATTCAGATGTAGGCTACATTCCATTCGCGACTGCAGTAAACAAACTATTTTAAAATGTGTTATTATATAATGTCAGTTCCAAACAATAACTGTGTGAACGCAACCATTGAGAACAGTCCATCTGCAAACATCCCGAATTCATAAACGACGGATATTTCAAAAGTATAACCTTAACTCTCTATAGTCCTGAAAAACTTCCGCGATTTTACACTCAGAAGTCACGTCGCGAGCTGTAAACCTTCCTCTTGAGATAGTCGTCGCAAACTTTTTGCATCACAAGCGCCGCTTTGGTCTCCTGAAATTATAGTTTTATACAGTCGTTTCTATGTTCCGAAAGGATCACTTGGACAATTCTTTCGTAAACGCCCGCGCACTCACTTGTGTCCATGCCTTTCACTGTGTTTACATCCTCCTATAAGCCTGTAGTTCCTGCTGGCGTCCTACACATCAGACCTTCCCTGTTTCACACGTAAGCACGTCTGTGACGACGTGTCAATTTGGGACGATATTTTGGTAGCACTGAGAAATTAATTCGCAGGTGTGGTTCAAAAGACTCAAAGGGGGAAAAAAGTCCATGTACCATGCCAGTTTATTTGAACACATTGAACTACAATTAGCTAATACATTGTAGGCCTACAATTAAAAAAGCAGTTGTCAAAAGTGATCACAAGTTCCTTATATTTTACACACACTACAATAACTAATACTTTAGTTTAAGTATTAACTATTGGATTATTACATATTAATAAGATGTCTATTAGTAAGCCTACTTATAGTATAAATTATGATCTTATTCTATATCCCTAACCATAAAACAACCTTTCTAAACTAACTAATATGCAGCAAATTAATAGTTTATTGAGCTAAATGTCTTAGTTAATGAATTGTTTACAATTAGAATGGCAACCTAAAAATAAAGTGTGACCATTAGGCTATATGTTAATGTATAAAGACCAAAAATGTCCTATAATAATAATATAATAATTATCTTTTTTTAAAAGTATGAAGTAACAATAGGCTATTATTTTTCAACAGCTTTCACATGGCACTTCTTCTCACTTCTTTTTAAACAATGTTTATGTTTGTGTAAACAGCAAATTTCAACAACTAGTCTTGTACAATAAATTAATTATTTAGCAAGTATTTCAGTTCCACAGTATTTACCACATATGTTAATCACCATAATTTTTTCACAATTTTATTTTTAAGATGTAGCATTTAAAGACATTAACGCAGTTAAATTTGTGTATGATTGCAGTCTGTAACGTATCGTTAAAAAAGGCTGGAATTTAGATTAACCTGTTTTGTTGCAACAGACAATACCTGAAAGACTTGTCTGTGTTTGTTCCTGTATAACAGACTAAAGGTTTCAAAAGATACATGGCTGTATTGTTAAACACACTTTGTCCTAAAATGAGCTACATTCTGTAATGTAGACTGGCCATTGAAATCTTTTCAGGCCTAAAATAACAGTGCCTGTCATGTCTTGAGTTAAGTGGAACAATCTTGCAGTGTGTATTTATTCCATGCTAATTAGAGACCTAGAATTAAAATTACAAAAGTTGATCTTTCATTTGCATAGAGGTCATGTTTAATGCACCTATGCTGAAATTGACAAGCAGCATGACTATAGTTAAATCTGACCCAGTGACATTTCCTGTGTCAAATTATGCAAAACGTGTGAATTAAATTAATTAGAGAATTCATTATGAAATATGTCTGGCAGAAATTACCGTAATATTTAGTTATGTGAGGTCATTTTCTTTCATTGTTGGAGCTAATTTGTTTCATAATATTTCCTGCTGTACTGTCTTCCCACGTTAACCATGATGTATGCAGTTTGTTAGGGCTTTAATTTATTATGATTACATTTTGTACCTAATGTTCAGCTTGTTTGGACAGATGCCTCCCAATGAGAAAACCTTTCAAACAATTAATTTGAAATCAATTGCTTCCTTCTTTTTTTTTTTTGCTTCTTTAAGTATGATGCTGCAGGGAAAATCTCTGTGCTATTTCCTGCAGCAGTGATTGGCTGTTAATAGCTGTAATGAGTGATCATCTCACCCTCTGCTACCTCAGCAGCCAAATAAATGAATTAGACTGTTGTAATGGTTGTTGTTAGCTGTCTACCCACCCTCAAACTGCAGCATACTCCTTAATTAGTCCTGGATTGCAATGTCTGGAGCTGCGATGGCGCATCTATTATCCATTGCTAGCCTTTAAACAGGATCTCGCCTCAAATATGTAAATCACTCTTTTGCAGGCAGAGACAAACCCAGCCCATCAGTTTCTGCCAGTCAGCATGAGTGACAGAGGGGAAAGGTAAAAAAAAAAAGTGTAAACAAGAAGTGTACTTATTTGTGTATGATAATGTTTGTTATAAATGAACTTGCTACATAACAATGTGGTAACCTATAATAACATTTTAATTGTGTATTTACTTAGAATTATACTTAAGTTATGTTTTACATTCTCAGGCCCAAAATAATTACGAAACATGTTTAACTATACATTAACATCATATGTAATAAAGCAGTTATGCAATTAAATGAAGCACATTTTAAATAAACAATTCAATATTAATAAGTAATAATAAATACTATATTAAACACACAATAAAAACAAAACAAAACATGGTACCCATAAACAAAAACATTGCTTTTGAGCAGACACCTTTCTCTGCCCCTGATTGCATTGTTTCAAGTTTTACAATCTATGTAAAGTGTCATAATAAACTATAGAGAAAATGAATTATATGATTTTTGTTTTCATTTCAGTAATACACCAACATATTTAATAAGTGTAGCTTCTTCCACTTTCTTTCTTTGCTCCACCACTTATTGCCACTAGATGGCAGCTTTGTTCTTTTAAAGGTAAACCAAATGCACTCGAAGATTCAATTTTGAGCTGGGAAATGGTCACATTCATGGTTGCTAGACCTAATTTACTGGGGCACAAGCTCTAGTGAAGTATTACATTTAAATATACTTATATTATCACTTTTCCAAATTTATAATAGAAATCTGATATTGGACATTACCGTATAGTGACTAGAAAATAATATAGGCTACATGTCATATCTTAGTGTTTTCAATTAGTTGTTTAGAACAAAATAGTATTTAGTCACAGACTGGCAGCTCGAACGCGTTTTTGGACAGTAGCAGCGGCAGGCCAGAGGCCAAAGGGCAGAGATCTATAAGACAAAGTTTATTGATATGAACCATTTTCTAATAAATTTCGATTTACTTAAAAAATATGAATTTAACATTACATTTACATAAGCTATGAGGTAATATATGATATGCAATTGTATATTTAACCAATATTAAAATATGTTGCAAATACTGTTAGATTCATTTTAATGTAATAAACTAACAACAACAAATCCGATTAGATTATATCTTGCAATAGTATTGTTTTCTTTTCAATCATGATGTTACAAATAATACACTGAACATAATGAATAGGCATTTAAAAATACAAATAGGGAGAGGGCCTGCAAGGTTTGTCCTACCTTATATTCCTGTTTTTGCTAAAATATAATGGTGCAAGGATGGTGTCAAAACCAGGAAAAATAATCAGCTGTGGTTTTAGTTTGAGATTTTTTTCAAAATTTTCAATTTTCAAATAAAATAACATCTGTAAAATAACAGTCTAGTTAATAGAGATATTTCTACCTGAAATTACATAGTAATAAATGTTAATAATAATAATAAAAAACATTGTACTGTGACTTTTATAAACAAGTAATAATACCTTTGTGTCAGAGTACCTCAGAGTTCACATGAAGTAATACAATAACTTTGCCCTGACATGCGAGTTGGTCTGACTGCAGTAGCAGGTGTTTGCATGGCAGCATTGTTAAATGTCAGTCTGTAATGCAAGCTGGGCAGCATCTCAAAATTTGAACAGAGGCTTTATTGGTTCTTCCATGCCCTGTGGCCAGCCTGAAGCCTCATGAACAAGCTGACTCCTAATGCTTCAATACAAAGTTTGAACGTACATTTTTTCAAACAACTGTTAATCCATTTTAGCAAGCAAGCAATGAATAAATGAATAAAGTACACCATAATGCCTTTGAATACAGCTACAAATGTATTCTTGATTCATAAGCACATATAATGTGCTTAATGATTGTATTTTCATACTTTGTAATTAGTAATTTTTCATTACTAAATTGTAAAAAATAAAAGTTGAAACAGACATTGCATTATTTAAAAAACAAGCTGGTAGTTTTTAAGAAAATTCACATTGAGTTAGTGAATGAGTAATAAACTATTTAAATGAACATTTATATATATCTTATTTTTTCAGGCATATAGTAATAGTTATTCTGTATGTTAAATAAATGCTTTATTAACTCAACTTTCTACAGTTTTGTGACCTAATCTAAAGTGATTATTTATGCTTTTTAAGTCCCTTATAAATTAATTTTATAGGCTCAGTTATATTCTAAACAGAAAAAAGTAATGAACAGAACAAATGTGTCAAATGTGAATCTTTGCAATCTTATCTAAAAATAAAATTATTGTACAGTTTAAATATTTCTAAAAAAAACGGAAATGTTTTTTTTATCATATTGTTATATTGTTAAATTAATATATCATTTTTGTTTTATCAAATTTATGTACAAAACATATTTTGACATATCTGTTATTCTGCAATATTTAAACTGTACAGTAATTTTATTTTTAGATACGACTGCAAAGATTTATTTTTCCTTTGATACTGAGCCTTTAATTGTCATTTTTAAAGGATTTACAAAGCCTAATTAATCCTCATTTTAGATTGGGTCATATTTGTTAACATACAGTACAGAGTAACTATTACTGTTGCCTAATTAAGCTAATTAACTTAGTTATGCCTTTAAATGGCACTTTAAGCTGAATACTAGTATCTTGAAAATATATAGTGTATATTAAAATATATTATGTACTGTTATCATGGCAAAGATTAAAGAAATCAGTTATTATTAAAACTATTATTTTTAGAAATGTGTTGAAAGAAAAATCTTCTTTCCGTTAAACAGAAATTG
>CAIGQV010000744.1:1334469-1371885 GCA_903798115.1 Danio jaintianensis | reverse complement strand
AAAAAAGTAAATAAATAATATGGAAAAAATGTTTTAATTTTAACACAGAATTTTATAATGAAAATGATCCAACCACTGTACAGAATTACATAGATTGATAAATATCTGAAAATATATTTTTGCATTTACTAAATCAAACACAAATTCTGTTAATCCAATATAAACAACATATGTTTTTTATATGTGTTTAACACATCTCATCTTTCAGAACAAATTATTAGCGACCAAATTTTACATATGAAATCTTTTTATGGAAACAAGGCATTCTATGCAGGAACCAATTAGACATGTGGGCATGTAAATGGGCAGCCATGTCTTCATTTTCAGAAGTATTAGTTTTAGTCCGTCTATGCTGAAATGCAGAGTTTTCAATTAAAACACCATCTGCAGAATTTCCAAAAGACAAGTCAGTGTCCAACTGAATTATTCAGCCATGATTTAGACCTTAACTGAAACCTAATTTATTCCAAATTAATTTATGAATGTGTTAAAAATTCTGCATCAAATACATAGTTCTAACAATCAGTGTAGTAAACTATTCGTTTATTCACGTGAATCAGAAGTACTTCGTATCCATGTAAGTATATTGCGTACATTACATTGGATCTGGTATACTGCATGATTATGAAAGCTTATTACACAATTACACTTCTTGCTGCTCTTGAGCTACTTGCTGCACTTAAGTTACTTTTTCAGAATCATGTCTCATCTGGCTGTGAGGTATCTCTGGTAAATCAAGTTTCTGACACCCCTCGGAAATGGAGATAATCCAAACTCAGCAAGTCACTGACACTAAAATGCAGGAGCATTCGTCTGGCTCAGCATTCTACTGTCAATGACACTCCAAGCCAATCATCTCTTCCTTCTACAAGTCCCACGCCTGTCAAAGCCAAAATAAATAATACCTTCACATCCACATCAATTACATTTGCAGAGAAATAATTTAGATGACACCAATCCTGTGCTTTCCATCCTCCTGGAAATCAGAGATTCCACTGGTAAATTGGAGAACCTTGGAAAATGCCAGTCCCTTTCTACCATCTACTGTATTCCATCTACTGATTTCCCATCAGATAACATGGCCTTCTCAGCTCAGGAAATCTCACCTCGGTTCAGCCTTTCTACATTTTATTGTGGTTCGCTCAAATAATAAGCTTGATAAACAATAATGTGATCCAAGACCATCAGATGTTTATTTCTCAATGAATTTAATGTTGCTTTGGTGTGACCAGGGACACTATTGGCCAGACTTACTAACAGCTTGCGGCAGCACCAACTCTTTTTGCTGTTAAAACAGTACTGTCGGTAAACATAAGCAGAGAAATATAGTGCTAAAAAGGCACAGCTATTTTTGCACCTGCCTTGAAGTGATCAACAATAAAATCAGGAACTCATCAATTTGGAGGTTTATTTTAAACATGAATAAAAGGCTTTAAGTAAGTTTCTCCCTGGAAATAAAATGAGATCGAAGATGCCTTTCACGCAAGTCAAGGCCAACATTTTTTAAATAAGTTATTAAGCAGAAACAATGTTTTAAATGTTAAAAAGTAAATGTTTAAATCCTTTAAAATTGTGATAATCTGAAAGTAGCTCATACATATAGTCCATAGACATGCTTGGACATTTTTCCCTGGAAATTAATTTTGATGCTATCCATGTAAAACTAAATCAGGAGCGACAGTGTGGCATATGCATGAAAAGTAATAAAACAGCACAGGATTGATTGATTCAGTTCTAAGCAACATCTGCGCTTCTTCATAATTGTCAACTAACAAACTAGCTAACATGCATTAAGGTGGCCCTCAGTGTACATTCCATCTATATGAATGATCTTTAAAAAAAAAAATGTTTCATCAAAAAGAAAGTCTGAAATTTATCCAATCTCTACCACTAGGGCTGACACTGTAGTAGACATTTTAACCGTGATTATTTCATCTCTGATATCATTCATTTTGCATGTAACGATTTGTAAAGTCATTACTGTGCTACACTGTAAAAAATGTCCGTAATTTTAACAGTAAAAGTCTGTACAATCTACAGTAAAAAACCTGTTAAATGATTAGCAGTTCATTTCTGTACAAAATACGGAAAATAACTGTAACAGATCTAACCTTTGTTTTCGGGAAAGTAATCAGAGTGTCTGAAATCTCACCATACACTCTCATTTACTAGACCCTAAATCAGTTGATTAGTTTAGTCCACTAGACAGAGTAAATGACCACAAATGAGTGAATTCAGACACTGATGAACACCTGCTGTTAACAAGCACAATCACTGAAGAAAATAACAAGAAATAAAACTATACAGCAACAGCCTCACACCAAACCAACTGAATTAAAACAGAGGATTAAACAACTCCACAAACAGCATTACCGGCTTCACTGATTACAGTCTGAGTTCATTTCTGTAAAAATATTTAATAATTAAGAGAGGTTTATATGTTTTATTGAAAATCTTTCATTTGACCTCACCATTGTGGAGATCAGAGGCTGCTTTAGTTGGGCTCTTGATCCGTTACTCTTATATTATAATTGTGTTTCTGAAACTCATCAGTTATGACAAGAATAGCAATGAGAAGCTTTATGTACTTAAGAGTTAGAAATATAATTTAGTATTTTATAAGTTAAGTTACTAACAAAATACAATTATTTTGTCTTTTTCATGTGATGTTATTTGGGACAATACCACAGCTTCCCATAAACCAGGGGTCACCAAACTCAGTCCTGGAGGGCCGGTGTCCTGCTGAGTTTAGCTCCAACTTGCCTCAACACATCTGCCTGGAAGTTTCTAGTATATCTAGTAAGAGCTTGATTATCTGGTTCAGGTGTGTTTGATTAGGGTTGGATCTAAAATCTGCAGGACTCCGGCCCTCCAGGACCGAGTTTGGTGACCCCTGCCATAAACGGTAAACAAACAAATAATATAATTTGTAATATTTCAGTAGATTGCTTTGTATTGTTCTGGGTTGATTTTTATTTTATTTTAATTTTTTGATTGTCACCAAAGTTGAGATTCAAAGACTAATTGTTGATGTCTGTGTGTTTTTAATTTCTTCTGTAGATCAAACATTTTCATTGTGAATCAGTGTCTTTAATTGTTGAAGCTCCAGTGGTATTATATATGTACATTATTAATTCCTCACACATAACTAACCATATGTTTAATAAGTTCACAAGCAGGTGAGGGTGGTTCTGATGTCAAAGTTAATCTCATCAGACTTATTCTTAGATTTTCTTTTGGCTTTAAATGCTGTACAAATAGTGTGATTAACACAATTAATTATAGCAACCAAATTAACTAGTGTTAAAATAAGAAGTTGAAGAGCCCAACTACAGCAGACTCTGACCTCCATCATGGTGATTTCAAATGAACAACAAAAGTTTTATTAAGAGCTTTTGTTCATGTGACAGAAATAAAGTCAAAGGTCAGTAATAAGTGAAGCTTTTTTATTGTGTAATTTATTTTTATTTAGAGTTTTATTTTCAGTTGATTTCATCTTTGGTTTTGGCTGTAATTTGTATTATTTGGTCTTGTTTTTTACAACAGTTCATCAATCATTATCAATCTTCCTTTAATTAGACAATTATGCCATTAACTTCATCACTGCCTTAGTGTTCAACCCTCTGTAGTGAGGACACTAGTGAGGATTTTGCTCTGGGATTTAAGGGGTTAAATGTGTTTGATGAAAAATTCACACTGTGGAATGTATTTTTAACGGTAATATTCCGTAAATTGAAATTACGAATGTAAAATGTTAAAAACAGTAGATTACTGGCAACCACAGCTGCCGGTATTTTTCCGTAAAATCAAGAAAAAAAACCCTGCAAAACCTTTTTTGTGTCACCATTGTGCAGGATAGTAGCATCTGTGTTTAAGTCTAAGATGAACAAAGAGCATCTGATGTTATGCTGCATCTTCTTTTGTTTAAATGTAACTGTGTAGTTGCTGATGCAGTGAAAATCTGTTTGCTGATTGCAATCGCATGAACACGTTAATGCATTTAATGACTTCACGTTTTTGTGAACAAAGCTACATTTTTGTGAACTGAACATTGTATCAGTTAATTAAATACGGTTATTTTTCGTAAAATTAAACAGTTCTATAAAACTTCCTTATTTTTTACAGAAAAATCCTGGCAACCACAGCTGCCGGTATTTTTCCGTAAATTTTATGGATTTTTTTTAACAGTGTAACAAACGCCTGATGTTTTCTTCCATGTATGTTTTATTTTCCAGGCTTCTTTGTTTATGGCACGAGTTTTCTCATTATGCTATAGCACTGGATTTTTTCTTCGTAAACTTCACTCACTCATTATGCTTTGGCTTAGTCCCTGATTTATCAGGGGTCGCCACAGCAGAATGAACTGCTTCTTTATAAACTTTGTCTAAAGGGCTACAAAGGACAGAATCAAAAGTATCAGTTGCAGCGTCAAGCTTTTCTAGCTTAAGGAAACTAGACAGATCAGGTTGGTTGCTGACAAAGCAATCTTTAGTGCTAGAAGTGATCGTTCTACCATATTTATGAACAGGAGCTGGTTTTGCTGCTTTCTCTATGCACAGTATACAAGAGATTAAGTAACAATCTGAGATGTCATCACTCTGTTGGACAACTTCAACTAGGTCTTAATTTGTGCCAGAACAAACAGGCATTCCTCAAGCCCCAATGAAAAACATTTGTGCTTACCTGTAGCTTGCATACACTTAATTTTGATCATTATTATATAAGCTTTTTATTCCAATAACCTAATCCCTTTTAAAATAGAAGGTTATACTAAAAGTGTTATCCATGCCAGGTTTTGGAAGTTTTATTTTCATGGTAACAACTTCTGTCATTCATGAATGCTGATTTGTTGGTCGTTTGTCTATTTTATGGTTCATTTTAAACAACTTAAAATTTAAAATAGTGCTACATTGTGTTTTTTGTTTGTTTCATTGAAACACCCTCAAAATTGATAAATAGGAAGGAGGGCATTGGCTAGTATTATCTAACACATTTTTGATAATTGACTTTATTTTAATTAAATAGACTTCTTAGTGTGCAGTAGTGCAGTTTAATCATATATACAATTTTCTTATATTTAATGTCTTAAACTAATGCAATTAAACAAAGTAATCTTTTCAAAAGTACTGGTCGCCTATGTAATTCACTTAGATGACTCACATTGTGTCCCAGTACTTTTCTTTGCATAAAATTATTTATAGAGGAGTTTAAGGAGGTTTTGTAGATATATTTGTAAACAATATATTTGACCAAAGAAAAGGGCCAATCATGTGACATATAAAGCACTTGCAACATTCAGCCTGTTGTTTATTTATTTATTTATTTTTGCTCTTGTTTTACCTGGTCTCTGGAACCGTTCTTCGCCGGACTCAAACCCCGTTGTCGTGGTCAACTCCGATCTACGTCCCAAGTTTGCCAATATGTGGCGAGCTACTGGGCAAAGTGGTAACACAGGAAAAGCTGCCCACACGGAGGTAAGCAGTCAGCTGGTAGCGCGAAAAGAAAAAGAACCATAGCTTTCGTTTTAAAAATGAAATACAGCTAGACATACCTTTGGCTACATAATTAGAGCTTTCAAAAAATGTAGACAGGGGTACGTATTCACGATGAGCCTATGCTGCATATCTCCCTGTCAAGCAAAGTAAAGTATAAACTTAAAAATACAGAATAAACACAGAACAAATCAGAGATAAGCAGATACACAGATAACGTCTTTGACAAAGTAGAGGATAACCTATTTGTAAATGTCATTGAAGCTTATTTTGTTTTTTGGAAAGACTGACACTCACCAAGTCATGGTTGAGCTGAAAAAAGATTTAGTCGGATGTATATCTGGGTCAAGGCACAAAAACTGTAGGACTGAAGTGAAGTGAACTCTGAAGTTAAGACCAGGAGACTTTGTTAAAAGAGAGCGTGTTAAGGCAGTGTTATACTGTACATAGATGTTTTCAGCAAGAAAACTTTGAAGAAAAAAAAATAATAATAAAAAAGACAAGATGTTAACCATTATGTTGTATTGTATATATACTTGGCACAAACACAGAATCTGCCCCATGGTCAGCTTTATATAATCTCAAAATAATGTGTCACTGCTAAAACCACAAGGTCACATTTTAATATTGTTTTAAACGAATTTAATGAACACAGGCAATGACCACAAAAGACTGCCACAAAAACAAAATAAAGTCTCTAGGTCAGCCATTTGTTGAATCACAAAATCTTGGAGGGTCTGATATTCTCAAAAAAGTAAGTGACAACTTGACACTTAACACCAGTGACAAAAAAAAAATGTTTTAAAAAACATTATGGTGTCATTTATGTGTTTTCATAAAGTCAAAAGGGAATTCATTAATGTGGTCTAAGTTAGATAATGTTAAAAAAGTGTATCAAAGATGTGAATAATTTGTAGACATTTTACAATACCAAAATTGGACATGGGCGGAGCGATGGCTCATGGTTAGCACTGTCGTCTCACAGCAAGAAGTTCGCTGGTTCGAGTCCTGGCTGGGCCAGTTAGCATTTCTGTGTGGAGTTTGCATGTTCTTCCTGTGTTGGCGTGGGTTTCCTCCGGGTGCTCCGGTGAATTGGTGAATTGAACAAACTAAATTGGCCGTAGTGTGTGTGTGTGAATGAGTGTGTATGGGTGTTTGCCAGTACAGGGTAGCGGCTGGAAGGGCAGCCGCTGCGTAAAACATATGCCGGAGTATTTGTCGGTTTAATCCGCTGTGGTGACCTCTGAAATCAAGACTAAGCTGAAGGAAAATAAATGAAAGCTTTTGCTGGGACAGACATGTCAGCATGAAGGCTTTTCTTATTTGTAGTCACACTCTGAGAAAAAAAAACACAAAAATCAACACAACACAACACCTTTAACGCTGATTTGGATATTGCTATGTTCCAAACCACTTACACAGGACAGTTGTTTTTTGTTTTTTTTACTTTCCTCCTTTGATGAGCTGAATGTGTTTGTGGGCCCATGGCCAACAAAAGCTGACAGTATTGAACCGTCCCTGGCGTCATCCTGCTCTCCACTGATACTTCAGCACGGGTAACACGGGCTATAGGTTTAACTCATGTGCCTGTTTGACCTGCCAAATGCTATATATGCCAGCTGGCAGGCTTTAGCCTTGATGGGGGGAGGGGGCCGGAGGGAGTGTTTTGTGTGTGATGGGTTTCAGCTTTGCACCTCAGGCCCCTATTGTTTAGTCATGGTCTACATGTACTTACATCCGCTGTCTGACTTCAACCACCATACGACCACTCTCAGGCTACAATACACTTCACATAACCCCTCTGTGATCATAATGCCTGGGGAGACAATCATGCAACTAGTAATAGACTGTAGAGGAAAGAAGAAAAAAAAAACCCAGAAAGATAATGTGTTTGATCGATCAGCACAAATTAAATTCATTTAGGGAATCAATAAAATTTTATAGATGACAGAACCAAACATAGACATTTTTTTTTTGTCATTGATTGAGACAAAAAGCCAGTCACTGACTCTGTGTACTGGAAACAGAACACCATCTGCTGTTTTATAGCTCGCAATCTTTATTTAAAACTAATATCAGCCTGCTGTGCATGGCCTAGGGCTATAGCTACATAACCTGATATATATGGAGCTCTTGAGTACCCTTTGTATTAAAATGTGAAAAATACCTTTTCCTCCGCATTTCTTATTTGATATCCATTTGTTTGTGTTTGGTGGCTGTAATGATTGGTTTTTATGGATACTGGGCTTGTAATTTGTAATGCCTTTCTGTATGTAGCCAAGACATATTACAAAAAAAAAATAAGATTCAGAGAATGGTGAGGCAGAGGATGCAGCAGTTGTTTGGGGGCTGGGGTTAGTGGGACTAAAAAAGGGGGATGCAGAGTTCACACTCAACCTTTCTCTCGCTGTTCTTTTCAACTGTGTGTTGCAGGGATTAATCCCTAGATCCCCTCCAGACACAAGAACCCTTACAGCGTTAGGTTGAGTGTGTTTAATGGAGGCTGGTGTACATCCAACAGATATGGCACAGACAAAAAGGGAAATCTCATCCAAACAGATTAATATTTACAGAGGGAAGCAGAGCGTCAAGGAAGTTCATTCATCAGGATTTATGCAGACCTCAAAGGAGACTTGACTATTATATTTTGAATGGTTCATTAAGGCTAAAACACCTGTTGAGAGGATTTACTGCAGAAATGAAGCTAAGTAATGCTCAAACAATTATAATCACTGTTAAAACAAATTTGAATTTACATTCTCAATATAGATGTTGTGTGGTTAAGTTAATTGTACTTCTGATGCATTGATTGAAAAGGTGTTTTTAATTTGTAATCAGGCTTTATATATAACAACTTATATTATCAAGCTACATCATTCCATTAATTCATTCATTCATTTTCCTTTGGCTAAGTCCCTTATTTATCAGAGGTCACCACAGCGCAATGAACCGCCAAATATTCCGACATATGTTTTACACAGCGGATGCCCTTCGAAACACCCATACACTCTTGCATTCACACATTCATACACTACGGCCAATTTAGTTTACCCTATTCACTTATAGCATGTGTCTTTGGACTGTGGGAGGAAACCCACACCAACACAGGAAGAACATGCAAACTCCACACAGAAATGCTAACTGGCCCAGCTGGGACTCGAACCAGTGCTATCCACTGAGCCACCACTACATCATTCCCTTAGCTCAAGTTGTACGTAGAGTATGGCACTAGCAATGCAAAGATTGTAGGTTAGATTCCCATTGAAAACATGAACTGGTTAAAATGTGCAGCGTTAATGCAGTGTGAATTGCTGTGGATTAAAGTGTCCGCCAAATGTGTAAATAAAATATAAATCTTATAATATCATCCAATGAATATAAAATTTTTTATATCTAATAATAAAGCATTCTTTATTCAGTACATAAAATACAAATGTATAAATAAATATGTAAAATATGTATAATGTATAAGACATGCAGTATAGGTGAATTAGCTCAGTGGTCCCCAACTCCCGGGCCGCGAACCAGTAACTGGTAACTGACCGTAAAAGAAATCATAAATTATTTCTGTTTTATTTATTATCTGAGTCTGAATGATCTTTTATATTGAAAAAGCTTTTATTTAAAAAAAATGACTGTATTATCTCAGTTACATCTCGGTCACTAGAGCTCTAAAATTGAACCCATAAGCTAGAGTAAGAAACAGACGTCTTTTGAAAGTTTCTTTGCATAGGAGAAAAGGCCCAGTGTAGGACCCATGAACTGCCAACGAATGAATCCGCAACCCATTTGTCAACAAATCAGTTGAATCCAGCATGTCTGTGCAAGAAGATGATAAACTGCTGGAGATCGCAAATGATGGCGGACGTTCACATATCGTGTTCTTTATTGCCAGTGGAGGCTTATGCGCATATATTGAAGCAACGTGTGCAAGTGGCGCAATGCGCTCGCACCTTCCAGGTGAATACAGTTGAAAACATTGTCAGAATGCCGTGAGTCACATGACAAGAACTGACCGATCAGATTCATATTTTGTATGGAATGTACACATTTCAGTAGACTAATTATATCAGACAAACACAGAACACCCAAACACTGCAGTGCTTTTTAATTTTTAAAAACTTGTATCAGAGTTGCAGCAATGTTTTGTCAGCTTGTCATCCTCTGAGAAAATGGTTCTCTATCAATAGTACATTCAATAGTGCAATCTACGTACATTCCGCCCCCCCTCCCGGGCCACGGTAAATTGTCAAGCATCCGGGGTGATTAAAAGGTAATAGATAACCTAAAATGGCCATAGCCTATAATTTTGTGTTTGAATGAGAGAGTGTATGCGTATTTCCCAGCATGGGGGTTTACAAGTTAGTGTACTGACAGTACTGAGTTGTAGCTGGAGGGGTATCCGCCACATAAAACATATGCCAGATTAATTGGTGGTACATTCTACAGTGGCGACCCCTGATAAAGCCAGGGAAAGTGAGTGTATAGTTAATTATACAATTATTATGACTTTAAATTAACCTGGCATTCATCATCTTTTAAAAATCATCATACTCTTGAAAGGTATAACCACATAACATGGTATGAATTTTCAGTATGAATTCAGTACAAATTCATTCTATTCAATTTATACAGCTTTATTTGTTTTGTTAAAATATTTTAGTAACACTTTACATTATGGATCCCTTTGTAAAGCATTTATAGATATAATCATTAATGATTAATAACTTGCTTACGAATAGATTATGAATATATTATAAATCATCAATAAGCAGTTAAAACTGCATTAATAAAGATGACTAACACAACACCTGTCAATTAGTGTGCCATTTTCAACTAATTGTTATTATTTTCAATGTTATAATTGCTTAATAAATACACATATTTATACTTGTAGTATTACACTGTTTTACAAACTGATTCCAAATTTATTTTATGATGAAGCAAAAATTGACTATTATAGTGAAACTGACGGTTGCTGAATATGTGGTTTCTCATTTTTGCATTTTGTCTTAAATATGATCCTCTGCATAAATATGCTTGATGTCTATCCACATATAAGTAGAAAATCTGTTTTTAATTAAAATGAAATAATCAAATAATTATAATTTCACAATTATTATTATTATTATTATTAGTAGTCATTTTTTAATCTCATCAACTTTGCATTACTTTGATACTACTACTACAAATAATAATAATAATGTTGAAATGGGTGACACGGTGGCTCAGTGGTTAGCACTGTCGCCTCACAGCAAGAAGGTCGCTGGTTCGAGTCCCGGTTGGATCAGTTGTCCTACTTCAAGGACAGTCTGAGAGGGTACTTTTTTCACCTCCCTCTTCCCAAATGTATATTATTTCCTCTTTCTAAAAGCTACCTCTCATCTGACCTGTCTTCCCCTGAAATATGTGAAGTTTGTGTATTGTCAGGGGGTCCAATTTCACTACATGTAAAAGTGTATGTGACAAATAAGGGCTTCATCATCAGTTGGCATTTCTGTGTGGAGTTTGCATGTTCTCCCCATGTTCGCGTGGGTTTCCTCTGGGTGCTCCGGTTTCCCCCACAGTCCAAAGACATGTGGTATAGGTGAATTAAGTAAACTAAATTGGTAGTGTATGTGTGTGAATGAGTGTGTATGGATGTTTCCCAGTACTGGGTTGCAGCTGGAAGGGCATCCGCTGTGTAAAACATATGCTGGATAAGTTGGCGGTTCATTCCGCAGTGGCGACCCCTGATAAATAAAGGGACTAAGCTGAAGAAAAATGAATGAATGAATGTTGAAATGATCATTATTCGATCATTTCATTTTGATAAACAACAGATTTCATACTTAACTGTCGATAACCTGTCCTTAACACATATGAAAGCATACTTTATGATGTTGCTCTGTTAATTGAAAAATGTTGTATCTTTGAATACAAACCATCACAGTGTATGTGGCAATGTATCCATCATACTCTCATGCTCAGAAATGTCAGACAGATAGCACTCAGACATTGCAGTTTACTGGACCAACATCATGAGCTGTTTTGTATTAAATATTAAAAGAAACTAAAGAAAAATGAAACAAGTTACCATGAAGGGCATAGAGACATGGATACAATCCAGACTTTATTAAAACAACAATTACTCAGGCAAGTGAGTGCTCTGTAAATATTCTTTGACTTAAATGTGTGACTTAAGTCAACAAAGAATATTTACAAGATCACTAACTATAAAATTGCACTTAGTCCTTACACCTACCAGGCTACATGTAGTGGGGTACGTCAAATACACACTCCTGAAATACATGATGACCTTTTTAAATGGAGGTAGATGCAAGTGCTGTAGGAGCTGGCATTGTCCTGCTGCAGGAAGACATGGAAGGAATTGACCACACAATATGCTACTTCACCCGTAAGTTAATCAAACACCAGTTGCATTATTCAACGATTGCCAACTATTGTTGGCTCTACAGTATTTTGAAGTGTTTACGTGCCAGCACATATTGGTTATTTATGTTTGTATTATATGTCTCTTTATGTTTTTATTTCTATCACCCCAGTTCACTTCCATCACCCCAGTTCACTTCCTTGTTTTTGTCTACTGCTGTTCCTGATTAGCTGGTTCAGTTACACTTGCTGCAACCAATCCTGACACTGGCTTATCCTGATTGGTTCCTGTGTTAACACTCTTTAAGTGTTTGTTGGAGCCAAAACCTCGGTTAAGTGTGCAATCCCTCTCCCCTAGGCTGCCCAGGAGTTGTAACAGTGACAAATCACACTCCATGTATCAAAAACACCACCAGGGAAACAACTAGCCTCCTGACTCAAGGGCCCTGTAGTCTTCAATAGGACCCAACCTGCTAAAAGAGAGCTGTTAGTGGAATCAATTGTTCTGCAAAAGTTATATTAATAAAGCTTTTTACATACAGATTAATGACAGCAAAAATCGCAAGAACTTATGCCAAACAGTCAAATACATCGGCGTGACATAAGCATATGGATGTGAACATCTTCACTGATGGTGAAGATGATTTGAAATACCTGAATGAGCCTCTGCTATCTGGGATTATTACACAGCTGTCTGAAATCTCGATTCTGATTTGTCTGTCGCGACATTCCAAGGTATGCTATTCCCAGATAATACTTCAACCTTGACCATCAGTGAATACGTTCACATCCACATACAACCACAAATATACTTATCTGTCTCCACCACAGTTTTTGACTCTTTGGCACCCTCTTGTGACTGAATAGGTAGGTTAGTCTATGGTCCATGAACTCCATTCAGCAGCTTTTGTTTCTGTCAGCTTTGCATTTGATTACAGATTAAATAAACTATTACTGCTCAGAACTATGTTTTGTGCAAGTAGCCATGTAATAAATTGGATAAAGTACATCCAGGCTGTTAATTTTACAGAATAAAGCCTTCCAGTCTAATACAACAGCCCTCCACTTAGTGTCAGGCTGCAGATAAGCCTGGCTTTATTTTGCGATAACAACTATCAGAGTGTGATTTGAATGTCTGTACTGAACATTTTATGTTTGTGTAAAGAGTTTGAATAAAATAAATGGTTTTGTTCTGGAAATCCCTTCCTCATTGCAAATGAGCCACACCCTTTGGCAAGGTCATAGGACGATTTAAAAACTAATATAAATAAGGGCAAAGCATGTTACTGAGCCTTTTTTATTCAAACACGTATATTCACATTTTATTCCTTGATTTCATTGATCACATTGATGTCAGCTAAAGTAGAAAAAACATGAATATATGCTATTTTATGACATGGACTTGGACATGAACATTTTTGTCCATTATGAACCCTAGAGGTAGTATTTTTATTGATTTTTTATCTAACGCTATATAAAATAATGTGAATTCCTCTAAATTAATTATGTTGTTTATCACTGACACATCCAAGACTGTAATTTATAAATAAATGTTTTTGCTTAGCATGTAATACATATATATATAATTTTTTTTTTATTCATTAAAACACCTATGCCATTCTGCAAACTAACCAGCATTTAAAGGGTTAAAATTCTGAAAATTAATAAATGTTTGGTAATTATGAGTTGGGCGACACGGTGGCTCAGTGGTTAGAACTGTCACTTCACAGCAAGAAGGTCGCTGTTTCGAGTCCAGTTTCTGGGCCAGTTGGCATTTCTGTGTGGAGTTTGCATGTTCTCCCCGTGTTGGCGTGGGTTTCCTCCGGGTACTCCGGTTTTCCCCACACTCCAAAGACATGCGCTATAGGTGAATTGAATAAACTAAATTGGCTGTAGTGTATGTGTGTAAATGCAAGTGTGTATGGGTGTTTCCCAGTACTGGGTTGTGGCTGGAAGGGCATCCGCTATGTAAAACATATGCTGGATAAGTTGGTGGTTCATTCCACTGGACTAAGACAAAGGAAAATGAATGAATGGTTATTGTGATTAGAGCTGATACTGGTGAAAAAAATGATTTTGGTAATGGACATTTTTGTCCTTTTTAGCTTATGAGGAATTTGTGGATGCACAAGGGTGTTAAGTCCTCCCTATCAAAAATATCTTTGTCAGATCTTAATAATATGTTCTAATATTATTAGGATATGTGCCTAAATGTTTAAGTTAGCTGTTTTTAAGCCTCTAAAAATAAAAACCTTGATCCTAAGGAATTAGCAAAGTAAAGATCAATTTATAATCTGTCTTTTCTGTCAAAGATAAAAGAATGATAGAGTGGTATCCACAAAATTACATTCATTCTTAAAGAGAAACCATATGTTCAAAACAATTCAATCAGAATTCTAATTCATAGCACAAAAACAATTACCTACTCTTATCATCCAGTTGTGGTTGCATCCTTCTGTTAGTGTTACTGGAGCATCTTAACATTCTCCAATTAGACAATCATGTTGGTATTACTGGTACTGTATTGGCATGGTTCAAATCATACCTATCCTGCTGCTGTCCCTCCCTCACTTTTCTCTAGGTTATTCCCTGCTTCATCAGGTGGAATAAACCACCAATTATTCTGGCAATTGTTTTACAGAGCAGATGCCCTTCCAGCCACAACCCAGCAATGAGTACAACCCTCAGTGTGGGGAAACACCCACACTCCTTCCCATTCACACTCTATGGCCAATTTAGTTCATTAGTTTCACATATATCGCATGTCTTTGGACTGTGGGGGAAACCGGAGCATCCAGAGGAAACCCACACAGGCACAGGGAGAACTTGCAAACTCCACAAAAAAGGCCTCCTGTCCTGCTGTGAGGCAATAGTGCTAACCACTTAGCCACCGAGCTGCCCAGGCTGCTGTCAATTTGTAACATTTAATGAAGAGGCATTATATCAATTAAAATAACACTACAGAGTACTGCAATGCTCAGTTCTTGTTCTCACAATACCTTTCACATTGTACAGTATATGCTACTCCTTAGAATATATCATTAAAAACTCAGAGTTCATTTTTAACCTTTATCATGACGGATGCTCATCGTACACAAGTCCACCAATACACCACTGTCTAGACTGCGGCTTTGTCTCTTATTTGTTTGGCCAGAGGACATCTGGTCCCTGAATAAGCCTGGTTTCTCCCAAAGTCTTTCTTTCAATTAGTGGAGTTTTGGTTTCTTAGTCACCTTTTGGTTTGCTTGGTTTGGGTCAATAGAGCTGCCCTTCAGTAGATTGTGCATCAAGAGTGGCATTCATATTAAGCTGAACTGAAATCTTTTTGAAAAGTTGCACTCAAATTCTACCAATATTGTGCTGCTTATATATGAATATGTTCCACAATGATACATTTTTCTTATCCTCCTTTTTCTTATTTGCTGCTTATCCTTGAAAAGTGGCTTTGGCACAATCTACACTGTAAAACGTGCTATAGCAATAAAGGTGACTTGACTTGATAATAAACCAAAACCGACATGGATGATACTGGCTTTATCATTATAAGCAAATAAATGTCAAGATAAAGGCAGTTGGAAGAAGCTAAAAACAATCCTTATAGAGTAATGCTACAAAATGCTAAATGCAATGTAACCAATGAATTGCACTATAGTAAAATCCTAAGCCTTCCCTAGTCTGACCAATAACTGCTATTTATTTCGTTGCATTGACTGATGTGAATATTCTATTTATTCATGATGAGACAGCAGTGATTCTTCACCGGGTTACATTTGACAGCTACTGAGTTGGAAAATAGAGTGAATGAAGCCTACACATGCACACACACATGGACACACACTACAGGACCTGGGGTTCAGAGGACAGTTCTACAGTGTCCTCTTGTCTTGGTGCATTTTTATTTGGCCTAGGTTGGGCAAAGGGCTGAGGCGCATATTGTTTGTGTTCATTTAAATAAGAAGAAATGTCAGCTTTCCATGGCTGCAGGCTTCTTGCATGTTAGATGATCCAGTCATTGGTGACTGTGGTTGTGGGGTCGTGGTTGGTCCTTCCAGGTCAGTGTCAGCCATGTGGCAGTTTCAGGCAATAATTGACCTTTTGACAGAGCGCAGGGAGACAGCTCCTCTCCCAGGGCTGGAATAATCACTTTAGATCTCCTCGTGCGGAAAACTTACCTCGAGTAATTAAAAAAATGCTTGCATTTTTTAGAAAGTAACACCATTTATCCTTTTGCGAAGTCAACAACTAATTTTCCAAAGCTTCCAATGTTACCAGAAATGTTCAAATAATTTAGCCTGTTTATCTTTATAAGTTTTCTAAAACTTGCTTACTTAAGGTGTGCTGGTACTAGATCTTTTTTGAGAGTATGTTCAGTCAATTTAGAATACCGGTATGTTAAATGTGACAATGCTACATTCATCACCAGGGAATAAATGCTAAGAATAACAGCCATACTTCTTTTTATCTTTAGTTTAATGGTAAGTTAAATTTTTAGTAATAGCTCCCAAGACAATTGTGCATTCTTTTAGATATTATGATTTATCTTAAATTTCCAATTAGTTTTTATTATAATGAACAAGTATTTTAGTGCTTATTTTATGCTACTTAGAAATAATAATAATAATAATAATAATAAAATAATAATAATAAAGTGAAAAGCACGTTCTAGCATGATCATTTTCATAAATTGTCATGTTGCTTCTTCATGTGTTATAAGATGATATTATTATAAAATACATATGCAGTGAATTCTATAAAAAATATCATGTTGCTAAGGAAATAAAATACATTGTATGGTATTTTGTTCTAAGAAATTAACAAATACATTAAGAAACATATAACTTAAGCAAACCCTACAACATACCTGCATTGGAGCAAGAGAGCATAAGCTGAGATTACCCCTAAACCTACCCATTCATGTCACATAACCTGGAATACCTCCACGAATATACAGCCATTGCAAACTTCCATAAAACGATATTGCATGAAATCACAGACAAAAGACAAAAACCCAGCGCTAAACAAAAGAAGAAAAGCAAGCACTCAAAAAAAGCAAACAAAACATGACAGCACAATGCTAGACAAAACCTGAGAGATGTAAATTGACAGTGAAGGAATGAACACTCAATCCATATGGTCACAAAGAAAGACGAAACACTGAAACCAAACATGTACAATGCTAACACCACAATCCACATACATAATACAATTACATAGACAAGGGAATGTGCACATATTTGGTTTGCTAAAAAAAATTAACCCTCACATCAAATAGACAAACACAAGAGAGTCCACTGTCCAGGCATACTCAAAACTGTGCTCGCCTAAGACAAGACAACAGAGTGTCAGGGCTCTGTCACCAAACCAAAAATAAACCAGACCGAAGTGACAGAACCCAGACACCATGAAACACACACACATGTCCCCAGGTCTGCCCTAGGGGTGCAGAGCTTCATTCATATCTCTGACATCTGATTTGTTAACCATATGGCCCATGGCAATGTGTCTCCCCTCACCCCAGTCAGACTCCTTTTTATTTTTACTTCTTTTTTTTCGCACTTACACCCTCAATTGTTTTTGACTTCCCCTGCCTTTATTCTATTATTACATAGTTGGTAGAGAAGGAGGAAGGCACTATGAAAGTGAAGGATTACAATAGTGTTTTTAAAGAGTAAAAATTATGCAGAAACCAACAAAAGACAAAAAAAATAAAATCCAATATTCAAAACATTTTTTTCAACATTATTTGCATTCTGTAAACTAAGCCTCTCATATATTTGGAGCAAATGTATTATAATTGTATTATTTTGTGATAAAAAAAAAAACCTCAAGCATTCCTTATGTCTTTTAAAGTGTTTACAAGAAACGAAATATAAGACAGCTTCCAGTGCTACAGGCTTGACCGTTGATAATGGAGTATTATGATATTAATTAAAACACAAGTCAGCCTTCCCCCTCTCTGTGTATAGCCCATGGGTATACAATGTTGCACACTTGATTGAATCAGGTAGTAACGGTCTTATGGTAGGCATTTCATATTTTGCGGTTGAAGGGCTGAGAAAAATCTGAGCATGGCTCCATTACTCTCAACGTGATGGTAAAGCTGACAGCTCAGTACTTTTTACATTATTGTCACATTTGCAGGTTTACCATTTTATGGTATATAAATGCATAGGAGACAAAAATAATCTGATAGCTGAATGTCAATCCCTTCTATATGTGAAATGTCAAATACAGTCATGTCAGTTGGTGAATCATATGTTATGGACAGTATGTAAAAAAGAATAAACATGGAAAATAATGCATATAGTTCATAAAATAAATATAATCAAAGTATGTCCAATCAGTTGGTACAGCTTTTTGGTTGGTACCTGTTTCCTGGGAGAAGCAAAATTACATGCCTTTATCCTTGAAAAAACATACACAGAAGTGCATAGTAAAACACTAAAAATGCCTCATTGACTCTTTTATTTGCATATTGTTAAGACTACAGTTCATGGTAGTCCAGTTTATAGTCTATATTTGTTTTGTTTTATAATTTAATCTATAATTAATATGATAATGTTACTTTCTTCTTCTGAAGAAAAAAAACACCACTTTCTAAAAGAGTACAGGATTCCTTTGTGAAAAAGATGTACAGAAGATTTGCACTTATAGCAAGATTTAATCAGTTACCCATATATATACACTTACCGGCCACTTTATTAGGTACACCTGTCCAACTGCTCGTTAATGCAAATTTCTAATCAGCCAATCACATGGCAGCAACTCAATGCATTTAGGCATGTAGACACGGTCAAGAAGATCTACTGCATCTTACATCAGAAAGGGGAAGAAAAGTGACTTTAAGTGACTTTGAACGTGGCATGGTTGTTAGTGCCAGAGGGGCTGGTCTGAGTATTTCAGGAACTGCTGATCAACTGGGATTTTCACGCACAACAGAGAATGGTCCTAAAAAGAGAAAATATCCAGTGAGCGACAGTTCTGTGGGCGCAAATGCCTTGTTGATGCCAGAGGTCAGAGGGAAATGGGCAGACTTGTTAGAGCTGATAGAAAGGCAACAGTAACTCTAAATAACCACTCGTTACAACCAAGGTATGCAGAAGAGCATCTCTGAACGCACAATACGTCGAACCTTGATGCTGATGGGCTACAGCAGCAGAAGACCACACCGGGTGCCACTCCTGTCAGCTAAGAACAGGAAACTGAGGCTACAATTTGCACAGGCTCACAATAATTAGACAATAGAAGATTGGAAAAACGTTGCCTGGTCTGAAGAGTCTCGATTTCTGCTGCGACATTTGGATGGTAGGGTCAGAATTTGGCATCAGCAACATGAAAGCATGGATCCATCCTGCCTTGTATCAATGGTTTAGGCTGGTGGTGGTGGTGTAATGGTGTGGGGGATATTTTTTTGGTACACTTTGGGCCCATTAATACCAATTGAGCATCGTGTCAACGCCACAGCCTACCCTGATCTTCTGATGGCTACTTCCAGCAGGATAACGCGCCATGTCATAATGTTTTCACTGTACGCAAATGGCCTCTACAGTCACCAGATTTCAAACCAATAGAGCACCTTTGGGATGTGGTGGAACGGGAGATTAGCCGACAGATCTGCAGCAACTGATCATGTCAATATAGACCAAAGTCTCTGAGGAATATTTTCTGTTAATATAATAATAATAATAATACTACTACTACTAATAATAATAATATATTTATTCATTCATTCATTCATTCATTTTCTTTTCGGCTTAGTCCCTTTATTAATCTGGGGTCGCCACAGCGGAATGAACCGCCAACTTATCCAGCATATGTTTTACGCAACGGATGCCCTTCCAGCTGCAACCCATCACTGGGAAACATCCATACACACTCATTCACACACATACACTACGGACAATTTAGCTTACCCAATTCACCTGTATCACATGTCTTTGGACTTGTGGGGGAAAGCGGAGCACCCGGAGGAAACCCACGTGAACATGGAGAACATGCAAACTCCACACAGAAATGCCAACTGTCCCAGCCGGGGCTCGAACCAGTGACCTTCTTGCTCATCTTGGCGATCATGCTACCCACTGCGCCACCGTGACGCCCCTATAATAATAATAATAATATATATATGTTAATAATAATTTTTTTTCTGCCATTTATGATGTTTAATCCATGGGGAAAAAGTGTGTGGAATCTGTTAACTCATATAGTGAGGAATATGGAAAGGGTGCAATATTGTAACAAACTGAATTTATTAGGTTAAAAAATATACAGTGGTGTGAAAAGTTCTTTTCCCCTTACTGATTTCTTATGTTTTTGCATGTTTGCCGCACTTCAGTGATTTAGATCATCAAACTAATTTAAATATTAGTCAATGATAACACAAAAAAACCAAACAGACAAACAAACACATCATGCAGTATTGAAATAAAGGTTTTTATTATTAAGTGCAAACAAACAAAAAACTAAATAGACTTTTGTGAAAAAGTGTTTTTTCCCAAAATCTAATAACTGGTTAGGCCACCATTATCAGCAACAACTGCAATCAAGCATTTTTGATAACTTGCAATAAGTCTGTGACAGTGCTGTGGAGGATTTTTGGCCCACTCATCTTTGTCGAATTATTGTAATAGAGCCACATTGGAAGGTCATGCCACAGCATCTCAATTGGATTCAGGTCAGGACTTTGACTAGGCCACTCCAAAGACTTCATTTTATTTTTATTCAGCCATTCAGAAGTGGACTTCCTGGTGTGCTTTGAAAAATTGTCCTGCTGCAGAACCCAAGTTCGCTTTAGCTTGAGGTCACTAACAGATGGCCAGAAATCTCCTTCAGGATTTTTTGTTACATAGCAGAATTCGTTGTTTCATTTATCACAGCAAGCCTTCCAGGTCCTGAAGAAGCAAAACAGCCCCAAACATCACACTACCACATTTTACTGTTGGTATAGTGTTTTTTTCTGAAATGCAGTATTACTTTTACGCCACACATAATGGGACATACAACTTAAACCTACTACAACTTTTCCTAAAAGTCTTGGGGATCATCAAGATGTTTTTGGGCAAAACTAAGATGAGCCTTTATGTTATTATTTTTTTTCGTCTTGGAACTCTGCCATGCAAACCATTTTTGCCCAGTCTTTATCTTATGGTGGAGTCATGAACACTCACCTTAACTGAGGCAAGTGAGGCCTGCAGTTCTTTGGATGTTGTAGGATCTTTTGTGACCTCTAGGATGAGTTGTTGCGGCGCTCTTGGGGTAATTTTAGTCAGCTGGCCACTCCTGGGAAGGTTCTCCACTGTTCCATTCTTTTGCCATTTGTAGATAGTGGCTCTCTCTGTGGTTTGCTGCAGTCCCAAAGCTTTAGAAATGGCTTTACAACATTTTTCAGACTGGTAGGTCTCAATTATTTCCTTTTTCATTTGTTTTTGAATTCCTTTAGATCTTGGCATGATGTCTAGCTTTCGAGGATCTTTTGGTCTACTTCACTTTGTCAGGCAGGTCCTATTAAAGTGATTTCTTGATTGTGAATGTGTGGCAGTAATCAGACCTTGGTGTGTCTTGAGAAATTGAACTCTGATTATTTAGTTTTGGATTTTTTCCCCCTTAATAAAAAAAAAAACGTCATTTAAGATGTGTTGTGTTATCTTTGACTAATATTTAAATTAGTTTGATGCAAAGCTGTTGCATTAACATTTTAGATACAGCAGTTTTTTTATTGAATGTGTTATTTTCATAAATATGTGTGGAATCTGTTAACTCGTATAGTGAGGGATGTGGAAAGGGCGCAATATTGTGACAAACTGAATTTAATAGGTCATAAAATATAAAGTGGTGTGAAAAGTGATTGCTCCCTTACTGATTTCTTTCTCTTTTTTGCATGTTTGTCACACTTTTGTCATGTTTCAGATCATCAAACAAATTTAAATATTAGTCAAAGATAACACAAGTTAACACATCATGGAGTTTTGAAATGAGTTTGAAATAATAAAAATGTTAATAATAAAAAAGTTTTTATTATTAAGGGTCAAGTCCCCAATATGGCCGACCAATGATGCATAATGTAAACTTTCATATTCAACAAAGTCCATTATACAACAGAAATTTGTTTTTTATTCTTCACATGTGTGAGAATTGTATTCATGGGAATAGCAAGAGACGATAATTATTAGCGCAGTATGTTCAAATGTACTAGATATTGCTTAAGTGTCAACTAACAGGGATAGTGATGGGATAGTTGTATCTGTATTAATGACTTCCTTTCAGAGTATGGAATCAGGCATGCAAGACCATAGTGCATTCAGATATGTATATGATCCATTAGGATTAAATGTGTTCAATTGTCTGATTCTACTATACATTTTAAATAGTTTTTGTTGAGTTCACTTATTAATTTTGAAGATTGACTGATGTTCATTATTGCATGTAGTAGGCATTTATGTGCAATTGTTGCTGTCATTGTGGCCTTCTACTTCCAGAATTTGTTAGTGTTTATTGACAGTGCGGTCTAATTTTGGAAACATAGCAACCTCAATAAGAGACTCAAGATCTGGAGCAGAATCTTTAAATACAAACTCTTAGCTCAGGAAACATGGCACAGTGAAAAGTTGTTCTGTGGCTTGCTGGTCTACTCTCTAAAGCCAGGGAACAGGGCTCAATAGCCAACTCTGACACACTTCATGTGCCCTGTAAGAATTGAAGCAAGTAATAATAATCCACCTCAATAATCCACTTGTAACTCTTCAACACCTCTCTGGGTTACATTACATGTGAGTCCTTAAAATAAATGTACATTAAATACACTATGGGGCTATTTACACCTGGCCACTTCATGCATTTTTTCTGATCAGATAGCTATCCAATTGTGAAAAGGACAGTTGCAATCGAGATGGATATAAATCTGATCACTCAAACCACTTCAGGAGGTGGTCTGGGATGCATTCCAGATGAAACTGGACAGGTCTAAATGCATCTGGTTGACCACATGTAAATACTGCTCATCCCAAAAAAGAACAAACAAAAAAAAACATGTGAAAGGGCATGTTATGGGCTATATGACTGTTAGATATACAGAACAAATTCAACAAGCACCAGAAACCTCATATATGAGAGTTTGTGATGTTTTGTTTAGTTTTATTATTTTTCCATTTAATTTAATTTCTTATTGTTGTGAAATTACCAAATTGAAATGTTAAATTAGCATATGTTAACAAGTGAAACGCATATTGTTTCATTTGTTTAGAAAGGCACAGTTTTCTTTTTTGGAGAGTAGGTTATACACAAATTAATATAAAGCTTTTACAGTTTTGAATGATGTCTTGCACCTATAGCACCTATAGGGAAAAATAAAGTATTTAACAGTATTGAAGTATAGATTTTTCTCAGAAAACATATTTCTAAAGGGGCCGTTGACTTAAAATTGTCCCCGGATGTTGGTAAGAACTAAAGAAAGCCATATATGCAAAGAAAACAAATCTAATTAGGTTTACAAATTGTGTAATAAAATGAAATGACACAGGGAAAAAGTATGGAACACATAAAGAAAAGGAGGTGTAGAAAGGCAGTGAAGGCCCAGACAGCAGCTAAAATCTCTCAGTGTTTTTCAGCAACCCTCTGCGTACATCGGAGGATTTGAGACGCAGAGTGGAGTTAACCGTGACGACGGGGTTCGACAACAAGGGGATTAGTTCCTGCAAATATGTCTGATAATCTAATAATCCATATTGTTTGTACAAATCTTTGAGTTTTTAAAATTTTGGCTGCATTCACACTTCATGGTTCAAGTGACGCAATTCGGTTTTTTTGTTTTCTCTCCCATGTGGCAGAGATCGTATATGGCCCACATATGTGAAAGCAGGAAAAATCAGATCAGATTCAGAACTCATTCATATGTGAAAATTTATCCGATATGAATCGAATACATGCCCTCGTGTCTTCAGTGCAAGCAGGTAGATCAGATTTTCACCTGTCAATCGAATTATTACCGAATTATGTCAAAACAGAGGTCTGCACGAGTCCCAAACCATTTTCAAGGACAAAAAAAAGCTTTTATGTTTACATGTTGCACAAGTTAATGCATTTAAGCAGGTTAACGAGAGAGAGAGAGAGAGAGATAGAGAGAGAGAGAGAGAGCACGCGAACATGAGCACAACATCCACCGTATAAACAATAATGTGCATAAATCACACCATGGACATGACATTAAAAAGCCTGGATTAAAATAAGATGGAGAAATGAGAACTTTTCTGTCATAAACTATAGTCAATCAACGTGTCAATATGAAAATAAAACAGATTCAATACAGGAATGGAGAAAAGAGCACTCTTATTATCACAGCTTTCAGTTTGCCTCCACTCTCTTTGTTTCCAGGTCTTTGTGTGTGCAATGTAAAGGCAGACATCACATATGAGTCACATTTAAAAGAAGATGTAAGTGGGCCTTACAAATACGATCACAAAATTTGAATTGACCATCCAGATCTGCAGTGTAAATGCAGCCTAACTGTATCGCAATTTCTTTGCCATCTCTACCGATCAGAATGTCCACTTATTTAATTGTGGTTCATCCTTACATCCATGTGTTTATGTTTTGAGTATATCTGATGTTTGATGTAATCATCTTTTCAAATTTCAATAAGTGTGTGCTTAAAGTTTATTTCAGAGAAGTACATAAAAATACACCAAAAGTTTTACTTTTTAAAAGAAGTATACTAATAGCACACTTGATGATGATTCCCTCAAATCTTTGAGTTGCTATGCGCGATGGACTCTCTCTGAAATGTACTGTAGTTTATTGTGTACAATATTAATTGGATTTTAGAACATTTCTTTATTCTACAGGCTGTTTCCAAGACAGATCTTGACTGTTACAGTTTAACATCAGTATGTCGAGTTTTCTAATAATTCAATGGTCCCTCATACAGTATATAATTCCTTATATTATTTAAATGTGCCCTATAAAGATAATCTGGGTATACCTAGGCATAGTAAAATAATAGTTCAGTATATAGAAATAACCATACAGTGAGCCTCAAACACCATTGTTTCCTTTGTTCTCAAATTAAATAAACTGAGAGCTGCCAGACCAGAGCTCATTAATATTTAGGACCATTCTAAATATGGTCAATATGGAGCTTCTGATTCTATTTTAAGGGGTAATAAATGAGCATATAAAACCATTTTTATAACTTACCTAAGCCATATACCTTCTATGTAGATATCAGAAAACAATTTAACTTATTGAATCAATGCAGTATATGGCACGTTTAAGATAAACAAACTATATCTTTATAGTTTGACCGAATATTTTAGTAACTAATGTGATCAATAGCTTATGATACTCTCCATGCTATAGAATGATGACACTATATAGAAAATATATGCAGCAAGTAATTTTCTAGCTATGTCCCTTGGTTAGGACCTCGCTCATTATTGAATCTTAGCTTGTGTGATGGAAATGGACAGGGAAAAAAAACTCTATTAGTGAGTCCTTTCCTGCTCATTAAGGCTCTGCCCTGCTGAGCTGTGAATATGTAAAGTTTTAATAAGCACAGTGACACAATGAAAGCACATCTACTAGGTTTTAAAGCAGAAGAAAGACGAGGTAATATAACACAATAGAGCAGAGAGATGGCTGTAATTAGACACACATGTATTTCATGGCACTGTGCCTCCTGAAGACTATAGTTCATGTCTAAGAATGTGAGGTTAAAAAGCAATTAGAGTAACTTTTAAACTGTGCATTAAAGTAAAGTATTAATTATTTTAGCTGTATGTTAATTCTTAAAGGCAACTGTAGATCTAAAGGCAAATACAGTCTTAAATTCTGCCCTTATAAATTAATGATGTCTACATTGCATGTGGATAAATTAATAAGATATAGCACTAACACTGATTGCTTGTAACATAAACTGCAGATATTCGCATAATCCGTCTTTTTCTGCTGTCCAGTTCACTTTCACGTTAATTACAAAAAGAGGCCACTTGCAGTCTCTTTTCTGGTCTTACTGTTTCTTTCACCATTGTTTTCTCTATTTCTGTAATTTACAGGTCAGATTCTGTAATCCCTTTCTTCCTTTTTTTTTGTAAGATCTTATTTTTTTTCTTTTCTCTGTTTCTCACTGACCCCGAGTCTTGCTCTGTCAGATATACTCTGGGTCGTCAAGGTTGGTTGAAATATCACAGGATGCCCTAGGCTTACACATTTCCTTTTATGCTGCAGGTACAGAAAGAGTACAGAGACACAGAGTCTTCTCCTTCTCCAGGCCATTTGGTTCTTACACAGGGCTATAGTCAGCCAATCATTCTCTATTTCTGCTGTTGCATGCAAATCGCAGTGTTAATAAGGTCTTAATCCTGTCTAGCTTTCAATACACAAAACAGCACACTTTCGAATGAGATGTAACGATTTTCAAATATAGGCAGACAACTTAACCCTTAGTGTTTCAGTTGTATATCTTTCTTAACAGTTATTGTTTTTGCATGCACTGACTTCTTTTTTTTTTTTTTTTCCCTTGCAGCACATGACTTGCTCTGAGGCATGCGAAAAAGCATTGTTGTCTCTTTCTGCATTCAAAGTCTAATTAGAGCATGACATTTGAGTCCAGGTTAATAAAATACATAAATGGTTGAAATTTCAGTTTCCTGGTAAACATCAAGGAATAAAATAAAGTTTATGTATAAAAAAAAAATAATAAATAAAAAAATAACCTACACACGCACGCACGCACAATATAAATTTGTATAATGCACCTGTCACAGAAGGAGGACGGAGACCAGAACTGTGGCAGATGACGATAATATGACCAAACAAGAGTCTATTGCAGCATAGAGTGAGGTAGTGGATCAGATGACACAGAGGGACTGGAGGATGGATATGAAGCAACCAGTGGACCGATGGAACCAGGTACTTGGAAGGAACGGGAGACAGACACCAGATGAGACCAGAAGGGAATCACACTAGGAATAAGAGAGATGAGGAACACTTGAGATAACAAAGAAACAGGATAGGTAAGTATAACAGCCCTGACCATGAGCGCTAGTCCTTCTATCAATTGACAAGGCTGGACACTGAGTGAAGCGGAGTGCAGGGTTTTATGGGGCTGGAATGATGACTGGGGATGACATGCAGGTGCGGGGCTAATCAGAACTCAGGCCTGGCTGTTACAGCACCTTTGTTATTTTATTAATATATATTTTTAGATCCATTAACTCTACCCCAATACCCAAACATAACCATTTTATAGTGAATATAAAAATAGCAGAAATGTGCAAAATAAAACATGAAAAAAGTTACATTTTAGTAAAGAAAGTATGAAAAATCTGTAAACTTAATGATAGCAATTTCTTAAAAAAGTTGGGACAGTATGGAAAACTCAAATAAAAAAGAAAGAATTGATTTCTAAATTTATTTTGACTTGTATTTCATTACAGACAATACAACAGAACATTATTTAATGTGTTCCTCATGTTTTATTTTTTAATAAACACATTCAAATTTTGATTCTTGCAAAAAAAAAAGTTGGAACAGTAAAGCATTTACCTCATTATAATATTGCCATTCCTTTTTACAACACTTAAAAGATGTTTAGGGTCTTCTTTGTTGCATTTTCGTTGTTGCATCATTTTATTGTACGTGTCCTTGAGTTGCCAGAAAGGCACCTTTAAACAAAATCTATTATTAGTATTATTATTATTATTATTTTGTGCTTCAAAATGCGCCACACATTCTCTATTGGAGACAGCTTGGGACTGCAGACAGGGCAGTCAAGTACTTGTATCCTCTTCCATTGCAGCCAGCACTTTGTAATGTGTGCAGAATGAGGTTTTGCATTGTCTTGTTAAAATATGCATGGGCATCCCTGGAAAAGAAGGCAGCATATTGTGCTCCAAAATCTCTATGTACTTTTCAGCATTAATAGTGCCATCACAGAAGTCCTTTCCTTTGCCAAGGGCACTGACACAACTCCATACAATGACAGACCCTGGCTTTTGGACTTGTTGCTGGTTTCTTCTTTGGTCCGGAGCACACGGCGTCCATTTCTCCCCAAAAATACCTGAAATACTCATTCATCTGACCACAGTACATGTTTCCACTGTGTGATGGTCCATCCCAGATTCCTTCGAGCCCAGAGAGTTCGACTGCGCCTCTGGACACTGTTAACATAGGACTTCTTTTTGGCACAGTAAAGTTTATCTGGCATTTTATTGACAAAGGTTTGCCAGAGTAGTCCTGATCCCATGTGATGATATCAGTTATAGATGAATGATGATTCTTGATGCAGTGCCGCCTGAGGGATCGGAGATCACGATTGTTCAGCTTAGGCTTGCGCTCTTGTCCTTTATGCACTGACATTCTTCCAGATTCCTTGAATCTTTTAATTATGTTATGCACTGTGTAAGGTGAAATATCTAAATGTCTTTCTTTGAGCAACATTGTTTTAAAACATTTAAATAATTTTTTGTTGCCAAACATTTTTTGTTGCCAAACTGGACATTTCTTGAATGCTGCTTTTGTACCAAATCATACAGCGGGGAAAATAAGTATTGAACACGTCCTGTTTTTTTTCTGCGAATAATATTTCTAAAGGAGCTGTTGACATGGCATTGAACACAAACATAAAAACACAAACAATACAAACGTAAAAAAGAAAAAAAAAAAGAAAAAAAAATTGTAATGTGTAATAATGAAATAATGAGAAAGTACTGAACTACTGAAATGTATTTAATACTTTATATAAAAGGCTTTTTTCAGCTTAAAGACACCTTTTATATTGAGAAATAAATGACATTAATTGCTCATGTGTGAGTTTTTCACACACTTCAACAGAGTGTAAAAATCTTGATGGTTCTGTGGGTCTCGTCTATCAAATGTGATCTTTAATTTGTATTTTATATTGGATTCAAGTCAGGTGATTAGCTGAGCCATTCTACAGCTTGATTTTCTTTCTTTCGAAAAGAAAGCATTTGAGAGTTTCCTTGCCTGCTTTTTGGATTATTGTCTTGCTGAAATGTCCACCCTGGTTTCATCTTCATCATTCTGGTAATGTAGATGTTGGACTGAAGCAGCTAATATTGATTTACAATAATGAAGGGCAGAGGGTTGCTGAATAACTACTGAGAGATTTCAGCTGCTGTCTGGGCTTTTACTGCCTTTCTGTACCTTCCTTTCTTCATGTGTTTAATACTTTTTCCCTGCATCATTTTATTTTATAACGCATAACATAATTTGTAAACTAATTTGATTTTTTTTTTTGCATATATGGATTTATTTGGTTGTTACCAACATCCGGGAAACACTTCAATTCAATTCAATTCATCTTTATTTCTATAGCGCTTTTACAATGTAGATTGTGTCAAAGCAGCTTAACATAGAATATTATAGTATTAATTGAAACTGTGTCAGTCCAGTTTTCAGAGTTTAAGTTCAGTTTAGTTCAGTTCATTCATTCATTTTCTTTTCGGCTTAGTGCCTTTATTAATCTGGGGTCGCCACAGCGGAATGAACCGCCAACTTATCCAGCATATGTTTTTACGCAGCGGATGCCCTTCCAGCTGCAACCCATCACTGGGAAACATCCACACACACTCATTCACACACATACACTACGGACAATTTAGCCTACCCAATTCACCTATACCACGTTTTTGGACTTGTGGGGGAAACCGGAGCACCCGAAGGAAACCCACGCGAAGACAGGGAGAACATGCAAATTCCACACAGAAACGCCAACTGACCCAGCCGAGGCTCGAACCAGCGACCTTCTTGCTGTGAGGCGAACATGCTACCCACTGCGCCACCGTGCAGCCCTAGTTCAGTTCAGTGTGGTTTAATTTTCACTGCTGAGAGTCCAAACACTGAAAAGCAAATCCATTGATGCGCAGCTCCACAAGTCCCGAACCATGCAAGCCAGTGGCAACAGCGGCGAGGAACAAACTTCACCAATTTGCGAAAGTGAAGGAAAAAAAACCTCGAGAGAAACCAGGCTCAGTTGGGCATGACCATTTCTCCTATGGCCAAACTTCTTGTGCAGAGCTGCAGTTGTCGTAGTTACACTTTTGTTTTTAATTTATCCACTGTAATGTTTGTACTTAATTTGGACTATAGAAGCTGCTTTGAAGTGGATTGTCGGACTATCCAACCTCGCAACCTGAGACAACTGGCTCATAGATTGGTGCTGCAGTCATTTCTGTGGTGTCCAGACATACATTTCTTCATATCAGGGCACAGTTTTTCCCCCTTCTCTCTTTGTGCTGGCTTCTTTCTTTCATTCAGATGATATAAATGTCTGGTTGAGCACTTTTTCTCTTTTAATTAGTTCATCATTCTCTTGTTTTCCCCCTTTTGAGTGTCTCTGAACATAAGTAGCCTTTTCAGTCCTGAGTAAATCCTGGGCATACAGTGCCAGCATGTCACAAGAGTCCAAAGCCAACAGTTTGTCCATTGTGTTTTTCAAACACCTTTCCATTTGCCAGTGCACTCAGAGATGTCTGGTAGGTAAGAGACTACAGTCCCCCAAAGTCCATCCCTATGTCCTCTTAATTAATATATAGAATTTAGCTCATAACCTGATAAAAGTCTTTTTCTCTTTCCCATTTTTTTCCTCCATCAAATGAAGACTCCCTCCATTTATTTTCTCCTTTTTGCTGTTTAGCAGCTTATTTTTCTCTATTTCTAAGTAAATTTTATCATATGTAAATATGCTTAATTTTCTATTTCTTAAATGTTCTTCTAATTAATTTCTTTAGCTTCAGATTGTGCTTTACTTATTTTTCTCCTAATCTTTGCTAGTGTTTCCTCACTAGCTGGTCTTTCTTTACATTGTATTTTAATTTCTCTAACTGTTTTAATTTTCCAGTACTACATGGTACTACAAAATCTGGTAAAGTCAAGATTAGCTCATGGGTTATATTACTAATTTAACTCCACATGTTTGTTTACTAAAAACTTTTTTCATATCTGAAAAGCAATGTTTAATTATCAATTACCTTCTTGGTGCATAAAATCTTAACTATAATTTTTGAACTCACTCTATTATGTTCTTTGACATCTCCTCAGTGTATATGCTTTACTACAAATAGATGATAGCTCAAACAACTGCATGTAGCTGACTTTGAGACAAATGACAACAGCCTAAGTCACAATTAGTTTATTGCTCTTAAATATAATCTTATACTTTAAAGCCAAATCTTAGTTTCTTCAAAATGTTACTGCTTTTCCTAGTTTTTATCTTATCTGTTTATTATATTTTTAAACATGTTCTCTTTGTTTTAAAAATATTTTATTTTTTCTATTAAACAGTGTTTGAACTTCTTTATCTATTTTTATTTTCCTTTTTCTTTCTCTTTTTCCTTTCCTCAATCTGAATTTTTAGCTTTTAGTTTTCCTTTAAACTTATTTTCCTTACACATTTGGTCATTAACTCTTCAATTAATCAATATTCATTAAAGTTTTTCTTTTCTAATTTTTTCTCAATCAAAGAATGAACTTGTCTGTTTATTTATTCATACTTGTTTATTTAGTCAATGAATTTTTTTATTATTGTTTTCATTTATCTCCATATGTAGTTATTAATATGACTTCATTTATTAAATCTTACTCTATTATTGGTATTTCCTTGCATGTTTAAATGTCCGGTGTTTTCAGGAATTGATTTAACCCTTTCCTCTTTGGTGCACAGATTAAAAAAACAAGTTTAGAACATGAAACTAGAGTGTCATAGGTTTCAAATGATGCCTTGTTTTTGATAAATGGTTGAATATTTGTAATAAACAAAAGTAATAAATTCTACAGCCACTCCCAGAATACGGGCCGTTGCAAGTTAAAGAGTTAACTTATCTTATTATATTACTTTATAATATATCTATTTATTTAATAACTTATAATATATCTTCGCTTTGTTTTTTGTCTCTATCTGCTCTGTGGAGCTTTTGTTTTTAAACAGACAGATTCTTACCCCTCCTGAAGCAGACCTTCTTCCAACTGTCGACATGTCAGGAATTTCAGTCCACTCTCTGCCTATAGTTCACACTTAAAACACTTCAAATACACAGCTTAAATTCAGAAAAATGTTTAACTAGTATATTCTTCTGCCTTTTCAGTCTGTGTCTTTCAAATGCAATATGTTCAATTAATTCTATGAGGCTTAATCCTCCTTTGTATCACAATCTCTTCCCTACACTGCATCAATCTCTATTCTTTACTGTTCTTAAAATCACACAACATATGCAGTCCTCCTTTTATCTTATAAACTAAAATGATAATTCTTTTAACTCACTCTTATTGCAAACATACTTCTAAACACAATCATGCATCTCACTCTCTCATCTCTTACACTGTGTAACCTGAACCTCACCTCTCTATTCTAGTCTCTCTAGAGCAAAGGTGGGGGCTTCTGCCCACCAATATCTATTTTGCCTCTGTCCAGCACAGACAAATACAACAACATATACAAATAAATAAATACACTATACTCCTCTTGAGTGTCTTGCTCATCTTGAGCAGCCTGGTTTCCCCTGCCTCCTGCTATCACATTTCTACATATTCACAGAACGGATACTCCATAGGACTTTGCGCGCTTCACTATATACCTTAATCTGTTTTAATCTCTTAACTGTCACCACATTTTAAGAACTTCCTCTTACTTACTTATAAATTCTCTATATCATTAAAATTTTCCCAAATATGGGTAACAGTTACTAGTTAACGTTTAAAATTATCCATCAAAGGCCCTCTTCATTTTAAACTCAGATCATTTGCATGCAAATTGTTATTTTTCTTCTGGTATTCAAAACCCCCTTGTTTCCTTTTTTTATCTTTTAGTTCTTTAAAGCTGGAGAAACAGTTCAAGTGTCTTTACCGTTACAAGCAGGTCCTGGCAGAAAAAGCACAAACTTCTATTTTTTAAAATTTTGTATAAGCTTGAATCGCTTACCGTTTTTGAATTCATGGCCACTTATCTGTGTTTTTTCTCTCCAAGTCACGGCATGCGCGGCGTTACTTGACTGCTCCTTTCCAGCCCCATGTTGCTTGGGCGCCATTTGTCGTAGTTGCCGACCTTCTCATTAATTAGACACTATCAGACTGGAGGTTTTGGATACCAGAAAATAGACTTTATTCACATAATAAAGCCGAGATGTCTGAAAACAGCCTGAAAAGTTGCTCCTGCTCTTCTACAGTCTGCTCATCTTACACAAACCCTGTTTTAGCCTGGCTCATGCCTGGTTCATGTTCACTGCATACTTTTGAGAATAATACCAACTGCTCTAAAACACTTAGAGAATACTTTTAGGGAATAAAAATCTTTGTCACAGTCTAGGCGCCGGAGGCTGGAGAAAGCTGGATTTTCATCATGGAGAAGCTGCAGGTGGGAGAGGTCACCGGCTGGTGTACAGGCTGGCCCTTCAGGATCAATGCGAAGACTCGTCTGTCACTGAGGTCTTACAGGAATCAGTCTCAAGCTCTCCACTCCTCCATGACCACCACAGCAGCTGCTTAGAATACGGCCTGGTCCAGGATTATGGAAACCTCGGGAATAATAAAAAAAGACTAACATAAGCGCAGATGCTGTTAAAATTATAATGTCTTTTAAGAAGTGTTCCCGGCTCCGGTTGCCCTAAATAATGCAGACTAACAATACCTTAGAGGATTTGGATTTCAAAAGCATTTGTGTTTTATGTGTATGCTAATGCAAAGAGATGTGTCTTTAATCTAGTTTTAAACTGACAGAGTGTGTCTGCTTCCCAAACTGTGCTAGGAAGGCTGTTCCAGAGTTTAGGTGCCAGATATGAGAAAGATCTACCGCCTACAGTTGATTTTGATATTTTGGGAATAATCAATTGTCCAGAATTAATTGAGCGTAGTGGACTTGAGGGGCTATAATACACCAGGAGTTCCCTCAAATAATGGGGAGCCGTTCAGGGCTTTGTAGGTAATCAATAAAATTGTAAAATTTATAAAATATTAAATAGGGAGCCAATGCAATGATGAAAGAACTGGAGTAATATGATCATATTTCTTTGTCAAATGCACCTTTAAAAATATGTTTTCTGAGAAAAATGGTGACGAGTTCAGTACTTATTTTCCCCACTGTAATTACAATCACCTATTGACATCACCTGTTTCAAATCACATCATTATTTAACCAATTTACCTGATTACTAGCCTTAAATTGCTCCTGTCCCAACTTTTTTGAAATGTGTTGGAAGAACCAAAATTGGAATATGTGTCTATTTTGAAAGAAAAAAAACTCCAAAACAATAAAAATCATAAGCAACACACTCTGCCTCTCCTTGAATTTCACTGGAAATTCTGAATCAGTAAATAAATAATTTTCCTTTCTGTCGTCAGAACATGTTTGTGCAAGTAAAATTTCCATCTGCAAACATAATATTTTCCTAAGCGATAATGAACCCAGAACCCAGTCTATTACTATTACTATTTAAAAAAACATTTGTTTATTATACCCACCAACTACATTTAGAGAATCTGAACAGATAAATCACATGAACAATTCAAACAAAATTTATTACTGATCATTTGTGTTGTTGTAAGCAGGACTTTAACAAATAAACAAAATTATGCTTTTATTAAAAGGGTAGCAAATGATAAATGTATTGCGCACATTCTGTCTGGAAGTGAGGTGTGATGGGTTGTCAGCCACAGTAGACTGCTTAAAGAGAGGCTGTATGTTATTGATAACCAGGCTTGTGTTTTTAAACCCGGCCTGAACAATAGCAGCTTGCCCTGCTGTGCCCCACTGCACAACAATATCTGCTCTCAGCACACATCACAAACAATCAAACCACACAAAAGCCCTGCTGCCTGTGTTTTGGCAGCTCTGTGCATCTTTTCACTGCCAAATTATTTTGTAACCAATATTCTTAAACTTAAATATGCTAAAAAAATCGGAGACTAAAAACAGCGTTCTGCAGGAAATCTGAGTAGAGTTTGTCTGTATAAAGAAAATTGCATAATTGTATCAAGTGAAAATGCCTCTTACATTTATCACGTTTACTCTTAGTCATGTTTGTTTGCACAGAAATTGTAAAATTATGTGTAGGTGTCTGACAGGGTTGCCAGGTTTTCAAAACAAACCTATTACCAATCAAAACTAGCCCAATGGCCAATCAAAAACAGCCTAATCCTATAATGGCTCATCAGTGTGCTATGATTCTGCGTATCTGTGTAAATGCTGCTGCATCTGAAAAAAACTGGCTTTACTGATAAAATATGCATTTAGTATAGTTTAGTAATTTGTTTACAGGCGCAATGCACATTAATAAGCATAACTGTAAATGTGCCAGAATTAGGCTACTTTATCTGTAGATTATTGACTGAATGTTAAATTGTTACCCTAAAACAAATAGAGCATCATTACATGTGTAGAAGTCCACCTATTAGCCCAATGACGAAACTAACAGCATGGTCGAAGGTTAAATGCGTGTAAGCCTTTTCTAGTGCTTCTGAAAAGAATTCTGTTATTTATTAGAATTTATTCATATTTGTTTTTCAGCTCCGAATTTAATCTGACTCCAATTTTAAGTGACCGTCAAATTTAGACTGTATTTCTAATTGTAAGAACGGATCACATTCATCATTTATGGCTCAATTTAGAGTTTGATTTATATCTGATCCCATACTCTTCAGTTATACGTTCATTAGGGACCAAACGCCGCTTTAGAGTTCCACGCCCCGGGATTGCGTTTCTTCTCACGGACATTATCTCGACACTCTGAAGTTAGTCAGAGGATGTAGGGTTAACTAATACTCAAATAGTTTGGTTGCCTACTGCTCACTTATCCTAAAAGAATAGTTATTTTAGTCATCGCCATACAACTTGCTAATATCAGTGATTAAATGATTAAAAGATCTTCATGCTGTCGTGCCAAACTGCTCCGTACAATCAAATGCCTTAACAATCAATATAATCATGTCACAAACATAATGGAAGCGCAGACTCCACTTAATCTACTGGATATAAAAGATTTCAGGAGAATTCAGAATGAATCAAAACTTAACACTTTATTTTCCAGATGAAAGTGTATCATGCCAATTACAGAATCAAAGAATAAATGCCAATTCAGAAATATACTACATCAATTACTCAAAGATAAATCCAAGAGTTATAAATGTATAAAGTACGTTGCAGTGTATAAGCTTCTGAGCTTGCATCAGAGACTTATATGCTGCAACGGGGCATCCTGTCTACAAGATCCCAATGACTCAACTAGCACCTTTCCCTTAAGTACTCAGCTCAAAACAAACAGCCATAATTTCAAGATAACAAAGACGTCACCTAGACCCTTGCCTGGTAGTGAGTTTGAGGTGTCAACCATCTACTAAGGTGGAGCATCTGGCAAAGATTTTATCAAAGCCAAAAACCAAATCAACATATATAAGTGAAATATTACAGTGAAATTGAGACCACTTTACCAATCACATAGAGACATTTAAAATGATACCAAACATGAATATAGAGTTACAAGATACACCATATTAAAAACTTGGACATTTTATGTGAAATGTGAGTGATCTGCTCTGATGGAGAAGGTAAAGTAAAGGTCAGGAAGGGGGCTCAGGGTGAAAGGAGAGGAGTGAGCTTTCCCGCATTCCCACCTGGTGAGGTGTAGAGCCTGACAATTCTCGTGGTCTCACCTCGTAGAATTTTCACAACAGTTTTCAGGGTTGCAGCCTTACACATGTACAAATCTAAATACAAATATATACTAAAATAAAATATATAAGTGAATTATCAAGACCATAAACATGTGAGGGAAATCACTGTTTACTATTATCTGAAACTCCTGGAAACAAATCTCCGCCTGCCACATTGAGCAGCCACTAGTTGCAATGGAATGACGTCAACTCCCCCTTTGTCTGATTGGCTAGAGAAGCAACTGTCAATCTCGACTAGTGGACCAATGATGATGCTGAAGCATCAATGATGATTGATGCATGGAGCATCAATGATGATGCTCCATGATTTAAATAAAACTCGAATTGCATCTTTTGAAAATGCAAGTGCAGAACGTGGGAACAAGAGAGAAGAGGAAAAGACTGTAAGCACACAAAACATTCATTTTGTCTAAACACGTTTTCATTTTTGATTCACGCTCATTTTCTTTCAGTACACAACCTCGTTGTTTATTATATGTAATTTTTTTGATTTATGCGCATTATTTTTCGCAATTTATATCGCGACCGCGATACTTCAGACAGGAATTTGATACCATAAAACAGGTCTATGATTGTATGCAAGACGGCATGAACTTTTTGTGTAAAGAGCTGCACAATGGTCCATACAGATGAGGTGAGACAAAATAAGTTTTTTTTATTATTATTATTTTATTTATAATATATTTAGGTATCACATAAAATAACCTAAGATTAACTTAAGATTCCAGATACAGTTTATTGTTAAAACTATTTCATACATACGCCACTGTCGCCACTGGTTTGCTTGGTTTGGGACTTGTGGAGCTCTGCATCTATGGATATGCTCTTCAGTGTTTGGACTTTCAGCAGTGAAAATTAAACCACACTGAACTGAACTAAA
>CAIGQV010000744.1:1297675-1319469 GCA_903798115.1 Danio jaintianensis | reverse complement strand
ACATACCTGGCAATAAAGCTCTTTCTGATTCTGATTCTGATTAAAGCATGAATAAGCTTTCCCGCATTAGACATTGATAGCATATATTTGCATGTATTTTGGCAATATAATTCAAATGCAATTAAAAAAAATGCAGTTTTACAGATGCTTGAAATGTGACCTTCAAATTACAGATTGCTATAAAATATATCAAATTTATTAATTTATATCTACTTTATTTATTGCTCTAATTCCTGATATATTTATGCAGAACACCTACAGAAAACGCACACATGCACATATGGGGAAACTGTCATCTATGGAGAAATTATTATATTTTCTCCACATATTATTATATTTCTGTTAGTTCTCCCAGCCTATAGCAATGCATATCCAAGGAGAACCTTCATGTTCCTGCCTAACCCTTCGGGGTCTACTCTGTTGATGTTTTTCTTTTTTGAAAACAAATGTTCTCTGGTTTAGTAATCTGTATGGAATGAACATCATCTGTAACGACAACCATGTGAACTTGCAAACACTCACAAACACAGCAGCCTTACGTTTGCGATCAGAAAGAAGTTTGTTTAATTTTCTTTGTCAGGAAAAAGTTGAGTATATATGACCCAAATGACCTCATAAGATGACAGTGATAGTATGAGTTTGACACATTTAAATTATCATTATTATTATTATTATTATAAATCTAAATAAAACTAGAAAGTATTTCAGAAAAAAATATAAATGAAAAGTTGTGTTATTATTTTGATTTAAAGTAATTGTTTTCCATGTGCATGCAGTTTTAATATTTATTCCTCCTATCAATGCTTTTATCGTTGCTTAAGTCTTCAGTGTCTCAGCATCATTCAGAAATTATTCTGAAATGCTGAATTTATGCTTAAGTTTCACTTTATTATTACAGCAGTGTTGTAAACATGTGATGTACTACAGTATTTCAAAAGAAGAATGTTTTTTCCTCTGGAAATAATTGTGTCTGTGAAAGAAACATTAAATTGATGTTAATGTTACAATAATTAAACCCTTTCGCAAATATGTCCAAACTCAACAGCTTGACTCTGTTCTTTCTGAGGCCCCACCCCCAACTCCCATCCCAGCTTGGTACCGGATACTAGGGACAGTATGACCAGTTCTGGCCAGCACATTGTAGACCTTTTTTTTCTGTATGTAAGACTGTACTAGTGTTTTTTTTTTTTTTCTCAAAATACTCTTCAGTGCATTTGCTTACTGTCACATGTTTTTTTTGTTCTTTATTTTGTATCTTTTTTGTAATGTGTTTTACAATGTATAAGTACAACATGTTTTATTTAAAAAAATGCAGTTATATTGCAAAATATTTCTGTTCATCAAAGAATTATGAAAAGCCATTAAATATACATGTATTTATATTTACATTGAAAACAGTTGTTATAATACTACTGTTTATTGATTTTTTATCAAATAAATGCTTGGTGAGCATTATGAGTTCCATAATATTAACAAGCCTCTGTGCTAAACAATAGTGATTTAGTTTCTCGTGTACAATATAAAAGTGCATTATATATTATGTTAATATATCTATATATAAAATGGTTGTTTCATACTGTACATGTAAAATATTGTTCATATAATGCGTGAAAAACATTTTGCTGTGAGTGAATATTTAGTGTTAATATAGATGTTTCTGGAAAACAGATGCAAACAGAAAGACAGTGCACAGTATTCCTTATACTAGAGAAAAGAACCAAAGGCAGATTTCAAGTAAAAATCAGGACAAAGGTATAAATTAAAAACATCGGAAGTGTACATAATTGAGCTAATCTGCAAAATGTTTAATCTTTTATACAAATAATCTAATCAGGAAGTAATGAAGGGACAAATAACCGTTCCAGTATCTTTACAACTGACAGACATGAAGACTGAAAATGAGCAAAATGGTGCAGATAAAAAAAAAGGACCTGATCAAATTAAGTCAGACACTAACTGACAAAGTGATATTACTTATCTTAGGACTGAATGGTAACATTTACCTAAATATTTAGCTACTAACAAGAAAACATAATTAAATAAAAATATATGCATTGCTAGTTATGTAGAATGATTTTTAATGCTTAGTTTACATAAATGATTCATTCAGTTCAATTTGATGATCAGCATAGCAATGTATCACATTTTATCAAGATACTGGAAACAGCCTTTTATAAACAGATGGGCCAGAAAAGAGACAAAGGGGAAAACGGGAGAGGAAGTCAAGATTATCTTTGCGTCTCTCTTCTTGGCTCGGGCGCTAGACACAGAGTGACAGGTCTTTCAGATGAATGACAGGTGTCCTTTGAAATGCCGGTGAGGTGACGTCTGTTCCAACTGTTGAAATGCATATTTGTCACTCTTATCGTAATGGCACGGATGGCTCTGATAGGTGCTGTTAACATTGCAAATGGCTCTGGAATTATTCATTGTCATCTGGGCTGAGGTGAAGTTAGATTATTCTCCTCATACAATAGCGGGTCGGTTAATGATTTCTCTCCACCTTGGCAGCCAGTGGCATGCCAACTTCAGTTGTTAGCACAAACGTGGGTGACATGGTTCTGGCCAAGTGTTAGAGCAAGATCATAACGCCTGAGACCCATTTTAATTTCTAATACATTAATCTTTCCTGCACAGATCCTCCATGAATATTCCGTGGACTGCTTGTTTGTCGGAGAGCCTGTCTCTTTTATCCATTCAGGTGCTTTCATTCTCTGTGAAAGCCCGTTAAATAGGCCCGATCAGTCAATGACAATGGTAGCACAATAGCTCCCACTAACATGCTTCTTTTTTCCTTTCAAGCTGCTGATAGACAACTCTGACACTTGGTCTCCGGGGACATTTGGGAGCACAGTAAGCTCTATGGGTCCTTCAGAGACATTCTTTATTTTATCACATCCATAAAGGATTGTCACAGATGAATGTATCTATAGTTCTGAGACCTTCACCCCTGCTGACCCACCCTGGCACTAGCCTACAAATCCAAATGGTATTACGAATGGATTACGATGGTTTAGCTTGTCCAAAGCATGTGTGTGCCCCATGGATCGAATTCTTTAAGTGTTCTTAGTCATTAATGAACTTTGTCTTGGGTTCATTAGAGTGATGCTCTGTAATGTTTTTAATAGTGGGGTGGACCACCCACAATAATTCAAGCTATGTGCTGGGTGACCTTACAACTGTTTCTGCTTCTGAGAAGAGAAGGGATGGTAATAAACAGCTGGACAAAGAGTATGCTACCATTCACTACAAATCCTTTTAGATGTTCAGTCCTATAAACAAGTGTGTTTGTTTTTTTACTTACTTTTTTAGGAGAACCATTTAATCAAACACACATTTTTACATTATTATGCGGTTTCCCAGAATGCACTGCAGCTGGAAAAAAATATATGATGGAACTGTTATTCAATATGACAAAATTATACATTTTACAGATTAGTTAGATGTCATATAGTGTTTGTATTGAGTTTATATTTTTGCTAAATTAACATGTTAATCATGAAAGTGTTTAATATTGTGTCTTGAAGTGTACAGTATGTTCATTGCAACTTTAAGATATAATGGATCAGGGAGGCAAATGGTAACACTTAACAATAAGGTATATATACTTTATTATCCATTATTAGTTTGTTTTATTTAAGGTACTTTATTAATGCTAACAAATGTGACCTTAGTAAAGTGTTACCAGATAAATAATGTTGATATCAAGTATGCTTTGAAAAACAAAGGTTGAATTCCTAAATGCTAAACCATTTTTTATGCCTTGAAAATAATTTTAAAGTCCTAAATTGCCTTTTAGATTAATAACAATATTTAAGTCGTCAGTTTATTATTATTATTATTTTTATTAATTAACTTAATGAACGGCTCTAACACAATGACTGTTGATAAGGGCTTCTGCATTATGAGCATGGAATTACATCGCAATGTATGTTTAAATGATTTAAGAACATTAAAGCAAATGTAATTCTAGGTAGTTATGACCCCCCCTTTTGATCTGTCACCTTATTTAAAGATTTCACAATGATCTTGATTTGATTATCTTATTTTGACCGGAGCAGTGCAGTGCTCTACAGAGGCAATACAGGGGGACGGAGTGATAGTGTGCTGCAGACATGCTTCTCCCTGAAGATACACCTAATATGACACCAGCTGCTGCTGAAATGGGATTTATACTTCCTGTTTTCAATGAATATGGAGATGAATACAGGTGTTCTGTGTCGTAAAATTAGCTTATCTCACACAAATGTGCCCAAGAGCACAGAAAAATATGGAAAAAACTTGATTAAAAAAGTCAAAACAGAAATATTTAACAAGGGCATGATCATTCCATCATGACTAGTCTTGTCCCATTTGGCACGGGCTCATGTTTGTGACTGTGTAGAGGAAGGCTGGCATGAGCCCTGCCACGCTAGTTGGGCACAAAGAAAAAGCACAACAAATGAGCTTTGAAACATTGTCCTTTTCAAGGGTGAGGACTTGGGAAGGGCTTCAAGCTCCAGGAAGTCATCCAAAAGCACCCGGTGTCTCTAAGGGGCAGAGGGTTGAGGTGTTGGTGTATGTGTTTTGGGAGTTGTCTTTTGTGTATGTGCTGGAAAATGTGCACTGCAAAAGTGTTCACTTTAAACACATTCACACTACTGTTCAAGTTTGGCATGATCTGAGAGAGAGAGAGAGAGAGAGAGAGAGAGAGAGAGAGAGAGAGAGAGATAAACAATTATCAGCTTCTTTGTATTACCTGAATTTTGAAGGTATAGGTTTGAATAAAAATTTTATTTAAAATTTGTTTAGTTCAACAAAGGTCTGAGAAAATTCCTTTTAAATTCCAAATATATCTATTTTTTTGTTTGCTTAAGAAAATGACATATGGTCAGAATAACACGTTTTCATATGATTTCAGTTGTTTGGAAATCAGGGTTATTCAACCAAATGTTAACTCTTCTGAAGGTAAAACATTGCTTCAGTCATTCATTTCATTTATTTTCTATTTTTCGGCTTAGTCCCTTTATTTATCAGGGGTTGCCGCAGCGGAATGAACCGCCAACTTATCCAGCGTATGTTTTACGCAGCGGATGCCCTTCCAGCTGCAACCCATCACCGGGAAACACCCATACACTCTCATTCACACACATACACTACGGACAGTTTAGTTTACCCAATTCACCTATAGCGCATGTCTTTGGACTTTGCGACCTTCTTGCTATGATGTGACAGTGCTACCCACTGCACCATCATGCCGCCCCATTGCTATGATGTCTCTCAAAATAAATATATATGCCTAAAACATTGTGGTTTTTTATTTATTTATTTAAATATATTAGGAAGAATGTTTACTGAATAAAACAAAAACTACATTTTACTGGAACACATAATTCCAGGGAATTGTGAAGTTGTGGATAATCCAGTTTAGATCGAGAGCATGTTAAATGAGATAGCTTTTCAACTACAATAGCTACTAAAAACTAATTTCAGGGAGATATAGCCCTGTAAAACCCATCAAAAACTGTCATCATTTTTGAAAGTCTCCACTTTTACATTCCACACTGCAAAACAAAACAGCATTTTCAATCTGCTTTGAAGTTTTTTTTTCTTTAGTTTTTTTTTGAAGATTTTAGCTCCAACTTGCCTCACACACCTCTCTAGATTTTTCATTTTTTAATATAATACTGTACATCATATTAAAGTATTGAACATGTCACCATTTTTCTCAGAAAACATATTTCTAAAGGTGCCGTTGACTTGAAATTTTCCCTAGATGTTGGAAACAACCAAAGAAATCCACATATGCAAAGAAAACAAATCTAAGTAGTTTACAATTAAGGTATGCATAATAAAATGAAATGACGCAGGAAAAAAGTATTGAACACATGAAGAAAGGGAGGTGTAGAAAGGCAGTGAAAGACCAGACAGCAGCTGAAATCTCTAGTTATTCAGCAACCCTCTGCCCTTCATTATTGTGAATTAATATTAGCTGCTTCAGTCCAACATCTACATTATCGCAATGATGAAGATGAAACCAGGGTGGACATTTCAGCAAAACAGTGATTCAAAACACAGCCATGAAACTTTCAAATGCTTTCAGAGAAAGAAAATCAAGCTGTAGAATGGCCCAGCCAATCACCTGACTTGAATCCAATAGAAAATACAAATGAAAGATCAGATTTGATAGACGAGACCCACAGAACATCAAGATTGTTACACTCTGTTGAAGTAAAAAAAAATCACACCTGAGCAATTCATGTGACTTCATTCTCGATATGAGAGGCATCTTTAAGCTGCCATCACCAAAAAAGCCTTTTATATATAGCATTAAATATGTTTCAGTAGGGGCGACGCGGTGGCGCAGTGGGTAGCACGTTCGCCTCACAGCAAGAAGGTCGCTGGTTCGAGCCTCGGCTGGGTCAGTTGGCATTTCTGTGTGGAGTTTGCATGTTCTCCCCGTGTTGGCGTGGGTTTCCTCCGGGTGCTCCGGTTTCCCCCACAAGTCCAAAGACATGCGGTATAGGTGAATTGGGTAAGCTAAAATTGTCCGTAGTGTATGTGTGTAAATGAGTGTGTATGAATGTTTCCCAGTGATGGGTTGCAGCTGGAAGGGCATCCGCTGCGTAAAACATATGCTGGATAAGTTGGCGGTTCATCCCGCTGTGGCGACCCCAGATTAATAAAGGGACTAAGCCGAAAAGAAAATGAATGAATGAATGTTTCAGTAGTTCAGTACTTTCTCCTTGTGTCATTTAATTGTTATTACACAAATTGTTAAGATTTTTTTTTATTTTATTTTGTATTGTATTTGGGTTTTTACCAAAATCTGGTTCAATTCCGTGTCAACAGCTTCTTTAGGAATATTATTCCCAAGAAAAAAACAAAACAAACCATGACTATATATATATATATAAAACAAAAACTAAATTTTACTGGAACACATAATTTAATACCCCGGCATCCTGGCCAAATTTGCCCTCTGTCCATCATGGCCTCCTAACCATCCCCATATCATAATTGGCTTCATCACTCTGTCTCCTCTCCACCAATCAGCTGGTGTGTGGTGTGCGGTCTGGCGCAATATGGCTGCCGTCGCGTCATCCAGGTGGATGCTGCACAGTGGTGGTGGATGAGGAGATTCCCCCAATGTGTAAAGCGCTTTGAGTGTATAGAAAAGCGCTATATAAATGTAAGGAATTATTAATATATATATATATATATATTGGATGTGATATATACATGCCAAATCATACTTTCAGGTATAGGCCTTGCATATTGTGTTGTGCTCCACCCTGCTTTTTTCTCTGTCCTGCTCTCAGGTTAATTAGCTCCCAGCTGCTAATTGTTATGAGCCTGCCTGAAACTGAGCGGTATGGGTATAAATGCTGCCTTCTGAAGCGACTGAGCTGAGGAACACTAAGAACCAAGGTCTTAAGTGTAAAAGTTGGTTTGTGATATTGTTTACTAGTGCGTGTTGTAGTTGGATTAGTTCTTAATGCCAGTTGTGTAAACTGTGTTAGAGTTACCACTGTGTGGATAATTTACATTATTGTGCCTTCATTTAGGTACCTCTGTGGTGTTTGTTACTTTGTGTATTTATTTTGAGACTTGTTTAAAAATGTATCTAAAGGGTAAGTGCCTTATTTTCTTTTGTATACATTTTCTCCTGTTTATGGTTGAGAGAGGAAGCTCAGGGAAGTTTATGTTGTCAGTTTTCATCTTTGATTTTTGCTTTAGGTAAGCTAGTCCTCTAAAATGTACTTTAGCTTTTTTTTTTTTTTTTTTTTTTTTAAGGCTATAGTCAGTTTCTGTTAAAGTTCCTATATTCCTAATAAATAAAGTCTGTTGTGTTGTTGGTGGTGTTTTTATTTTATTTTTTAATATATATATATATATATATATATATATATATATATATACAATATTTTTCACCAACAATGTTTGTCTTCTTTGTTACACCTCCAAAACCCTAGACAAGAACGGTTACAAAACACACACACACATATATATATATATATATATTATTTTTCTTTTATTTATTATCTTTATAGTTATGTAAAACAAATAATCCTGTTCCAAAAATTTGTACACATGGGTATATTGAGTAAAAATGTTTATTATGAGCTACTTTTTTTTTTTTTACGCTTTTCAACTTTACTCTTTATGAGCAAAAACTTTTTGAACTATTTAAGATTGCTGAGTTTGACTGATTTTTAACAATTATTAACAGTACAAAACATACATTTTTAAGTACTGATAGTGAGTCTAATATAGAAGAATTACTGCTTACTCTCCATCTGAACTTTGCCCATCAGCAATGACATCATGTGCAAACAATCTATATGTATGTGTGTGCAACTATATAAATGTATTTGTTTTACAACTGAACTGATATTTCAGTTTCAAATACATGTCTTAAGCATTTTGGTAAATAACTGGTGCAGTTTTGTATGACCTCTGAAGAAATCTACTGACCAGTATCCCTTCTTCCATTTATTGCTAAAACTCTTGAGTGAATTGGGTGATGGTTCGGTTTGTTGTCTTCACTTCGTCAGAAAAGACAACTGTGGTGCAATAACTAAGCAGCCATTCACAAGAAAGCGTCTTTTCATCTGAAAGCATGAGATGTAGTGCTCTGAAATAGTTCTGCCATGTTGCTGTAACAGAAGTTCATAACTCTTAATCAAATAAAAATATAATAAACTCTGAGTCAACTCTATTTTTTTCGATAGTTTCAAACAGCGCATTTCCATATTAAACCTTAACTCTATGTTTTTATTCACATAGAGCTGTGTTACACACTGCATGAAAAGTAATTTTCAAAAACGTATAATATGGGCTCTTTAATAATAAAAAAACAATGTAATTTCAAAACTGCATGATGTGTTTACTTGTGTAATCTTTGTTTTGACCGGAAATGACACAGGTTTCTCTCAAAACATAAGACAATTCAATTCATCTTTATTTCTATAGCACTTTTACAATGTAGATTGTGACAAAGCAGCTTAACACAGAAGATTATAGTAAATTGAAACTGTGTCAGTCCAATTTTTTAGAGTTTAAGTTCAGTTTAGTTCAGTTCAGTGTGGTTTAATTTTCACTGCTGAGAGTCCAAACACTGAAAAGCAAATCCTTCGATGCGCAGCTCCACAAGTCCCGAACCATGCAAGCCAGTGGCGACAGCGGCGAGGAACAAACTTCACCAATTTGCGAAAGTGAAGAAAAAAACCTCTAAAACCTCTAAAAACCAGGCTAAGTTGGGCATGACCATTTCTCTTATGGCCAAACGTCTTGTGCAGAGCTGCAGTCTAGGCGCCGGAGGCTGGAGAAAGTTGGATGTCCATCGTGGAGAAGCTGCAGGTGGGAGAGGTCACCGGCTGGTGTACAGGCTGGCCCTTCAGGATCAATGCAAAGACTCGTCTGTCACTGGGGTCTTACAGGAATCAGTCTCAAGCTCTCCACTCCTCCATGACCACCACAGCAGCTGCTCAGAATACGGCCTGGTCCAGGATTATGGAAACCTCGGGAATAATAAAAAAAAGACTAACATAAGTGCAGATGCCGTTCAAATTATAATGTCTTTTGGGAAGTGTTCCTGGCTCCGGTTGCCCTAAATAATGCAGACTAACAATCCCTTAGAGGATTTGTATTTCAAAAGCATTTGTGTTTTATGTGTATGCTAATGCAAAGAGATGTGTCTTTAATCTAGTTTTAAACTGACAGAGTGTGTCTGCTTCCTAACTGTGTTAGGAAGGCTGTTCCAGAGTTTAGGTGCCAGATATGAGAAAGATCTACCACCTACAGTTGATTTTGATATTTTGGGAATAATCAATTGTCCAGAATTAATTAGCGTAGTGGACTTGAGGGGCTATAATACACCAGGAGCTCCCTCAAATACTGGGGAGCTAAGCAGTTCAGGGCTTTGTAGGCAGTCAATAAAATGTTAAAATTTATACAATATTTAATAGGGAGCCAATGCAATGATGAAAGAACTGGAGTAATATGATCATATTACTTTGTTCTAGAAAGCACTCTAGCAGCTGCATTTTGAACTTCCTGAAGTTTGTTAATTAGGCCAACAGGGCAACTGCCTAGTAACGCATTACAATACCGAGTAAGGTCCAATGAAACAATAACCGAGAGGTCATGAAAGCATGAATAAGCTTTTCCGCATCAGACATTGATAGCATATCAATAGGCAATATTTTTAAGATGAAAAAATGCAGTTTTACAGATGCTTGAAATCTGGCCTTCAAACGACAGGTTGCTATCAAAAATCACCCTCAAATTTGTGACTGAGGATGAGGACTGAACTAAGAATCCATCAAGGGTTAGACAGTGTTCTAGGTTTTTACATGTGAGGTTTTTTGGTCCAATAAGCAAGACCTCAGTTTTATCTGAATTTAGTAATAAGAAGTTATTAGTCATCCAATTTTTTATATCAGCTATACAATCTGTTAATTTCATAAATTCATACAAATTATCAGGTTGAGAGGAGATATAAAGTTGTGTATCATCAGCATAACAGTGGATGCTAACTCCATGTTTTTTAATAATATCGCCTAGCAGTAGCATATATAGTGTGAAAAGTAAGGGACCAAGAACTGAGATACCCCACAGTGTACTTTTGATCTGTATGATGGTTCTTCATTAACTGATACAAATTGATAAAGTTCAGATAGATAAGACCTTAATCAGGCCAATGCAGTTCCTGTAATACCAACAGAATTTTCAAGCCTATCAAGGAGAATGTTATGATCAATTGTATCAAATGCAGCACTGAGGTCCAATAACACTAAAAGAAAAATGCAACCACGATCGGACGACAGAAGTCAGTTGCTGTTTCTGTGCTATGAAATGCTCTAAATCCAGATAGAAATTTTTCATAAATATTGTTTCTTTGCAGGAAGGAACATAGTTGAGCAGATATGACTTTTTCTAGTATCTTTGATAGAAAAAGCAGGTTTGAAATGGGTCTATAATTTACTAGTTCTTTGGGATCAAGCTGTGGTTTGTTAATAAGAGGCTTAATGACAGCTAGTTTAAAAGTTTTAGGAACATATCCTAAAAGTAGGGATGAATTCAAAACGTTAAGAACAGGTTCAGAAACTTCTGAAAACGATTGTTTTAATAATTTGGTCGGTATAGGATCTAGCATAGACATTGTTGATTTGGACGAATTTATCAGTTTAGACAGTTCTTCCTCACCTACTGTTGAAAAAGTTTGAAGTTTATCCATTAATGGTCTACAGTGCTCTAATTGGGACAATGTACAAGAGGCATCATTGTGAAAAAATATATATATATTTCTCAGCATTTATTTACATTTGAACAAAAAGTGGCATGTCCAAAATAAATTTATACCCTGTTCAAAAACTAATAGAAAAGCCTTTATTGTATATTACAGTATATTCTACCAGCTGAAAAACACCCCTGAAACATTGGGTTGCCACCACCATGTTTGACAGTGGGCATGGTGTTCTTGGGGTTGAATGCTTCTCTTTTTTTTACACCAAATGAAGGCTACATATCATTGTGGGCAAACAATACATTTTTGTTTCATCTGATCATAAAACAGAAGACTAGAAATCTTTGTTCAGATGAGCATTTGCAAAAGCCAAGTGAGCTTTTGTGCGCCTTCTCAGGAAAAGTGGTGTCCTCCTTGGTCTGCATCTGTGAAACCCAGCAGTGTGCAGTGTCCGTTGGATTGTCTGCCTAGAGATGTTACCACCAACAGAGTCCAGATTCATCAAGATGGCCTTGGTGGTGATCCTTGAATTCTTTTTTTTTTTTTTTACCTCTCTCACTATCCTCCTGGCCATAACAGGTGTCACTTTTAGCTTCCAACCACGTCCACTAATATTTTTCAGAGTGCGGAACATCTTGTATTTTTTTATAATACTTTACACTGTAACTACTGTAACTTTTAGATATGTGGTGCGTTTTCAGATATGTTTAGATATAGGTAACAAAACATTTAGATATGTGCTGCGTCCCACTTAATATCTAGCCAACTGGAAAATATTAAAATCCTGTTTCTGTGTTATATTTCATCTGTAACAACAATACTGAACTTCTATAAAGACATGTTTGGACATTATCGTCTGAATGTATAATTATCCATAGACCTGAGGAGATTTCTCTGCATGAAAGACTTAACCTAGGGAGATTAACCTGCTGCTGCTTCTCCAATAAGTTAGGAAATTAAATATGACAGAAATGTGGATGATGTGTGGATGATTGACAGGGCTCATAACTAAGCAACACAACAATCTGTTAACGAGGAAGTAGGATGTCCCAAAGCTTGCATACTCTTCTGTTACACACTCAAAAGTATATATTTTTCCTTCACAGAAAAAGTACATAATTTTAGGGCATAGTATAAGTATGTGAATTGTGACGCAGCAAGTGTCTTTCCTGACTTGTGAGCAGCCACAGGTCCTGAGCTCCTTTGTCTTAGCCTTGACTGTCCATAAACAAGCAGCAGAGAGCTTCTGTTTTTCACCTGTTGAGTTGATTAAAACAGCTGTACCCAATTAATCAAGGTAATTAGGATACTTTAAAACAGTTTAAACTATTTGAAAATGGTATAGAACTTTGGATTTTCCCATAGACTGACAGTTACTATTTGATGGACGTCACTTTTTTTTCAAAGGTAAATAAAAGCTACCTTTTTTTTTTTACCCACAATGATACCTCTTGTACATCATCTTTTTATCTTTTTGGAGAAACCTGTCATTTTCGGTAAACAACAACAACAAAAAATAAATAAATAAATAAACTTGCTGGTTGAATAGAATTAATTTAAGGTAGAATTTTCCAGGGGTGTGAATAATTTTGGGCTTGACTGTATATGTATATATGTATATCCGTTTTCATCCAAAGGAGAATACTGCCTCATTTACTTACATATCATTCCAAATGTCTATGTATATTCTAATGTATATTCTGGAGAATGCACACAAATATTTATAGAAGTCCAACAGGTAATACAGGGTCCAAACTCCAAGGGGGGTCCCACTGAGGTGCAGACGGCTTATGCATTTCTAATTTGCGCTATTTAGGTACCTCAATAAATTATTAAAGCACTTGCAATGCACAGACACCCATTAAACATGACACAATTCACTACAAACTACAGTGAGAGAGAAAAAAAAGACCAAAGGCCTATTTCTTAAAGAAAATAATTCTGTATAATTAATTCTTGACAAATAGCTGAAAACTCATAATAAATACAAAATCAACAGTATAAATAAAAGCAGAAAAGATTAGAAATCTACACAGCAGCAACATGCTAATTTGCAAACACCATCAGTGAGAGAGATGGTGGGAGAACTAGAATGTCGTAATGATCATAGTGTTCATATACAGATTCCACAAAGACTAATTTCTCTCTAAGTGCTCACATTCAATAGAAACTTAAAAAAATATATATTTTAAATCTGACCCATTTAGTGAGACCCTTACCAATTACTAATGTTTAATTGCTTTTGAGACATTTTGCATGACAGAAAATGGTCTATAAAAAATAAAGTTCCCCACTGTAAACTCTATGGTAATATCATATGGATGCACGGGGCATGTCTAAAGCGGCTGAAAAACTTCCAGTGAAAGGGTTGGCATGACTTAGTCTTCAGTTTGATGAGGTTCCTTGGCTTCAACAGCAACGACAGTGTAATATAATCAGAATCCAGTCAGTTAAATAGACTGAAGCAATAATTAAGCCTTTCAAAAGTAAAGCGAGGCAAAAAGATGTTTAAGTAGAAGTGCCATGAGGAGCAGCAGCTAAGCACAGAAAACCCATAGAAACTACTGTGGTAAAGTAAATTATCATATTTTAAAGAGGTGGCGCGGCATAATGAGATTTAATGCTGTGATTCTTTTCTAGTGTGAGACCCACATTATACTGTGTCTAAATCAGGCATTATAGATCTTTGATTTTGAACAAGAAATATCTTAAATGTTGTGATTAATAATAATAATATAATGAAAATTAAAAGTCCCCGTGCATAGAGCCGATCATACATCATCCTGTTTCTAATCTATGCAGTTGTGATGCACTTTTTGCTAATTTTTATTGAAATAAAATGGCATAGAAGTGATATTTTTCTGGTCCCGAAGAGAAAAGTAGAGAAAGAAAGCTCAAAGTAATGTTCTGCTAAACAAAGTACGTTATTAATTACTATAGTATTCAGACTTGTTTTAGTAAATGCAGTGATGCCCAGGACCACAGACAGACTTGTGATATGTGAGAATAAATTAGGCCACATTCATCAGCAGGTTTCGTTCTAGTAACGGCTAAAAAAAAGGTCATTCCCGCTTTCCAAATTCAAATTTTAAACTCTTTCTTATTATGCCAAAATAGTAATTATGAAAACTTTTTTCCAGCAAAGAAGTCAGGAAAAGTAAAGATCTAAGTAATCTGTACCCTTTTTATATATATAATAAATATATTGTGCAAAATTTTATACGTGTATTGAATTTTGAATATCTTTTGATTTACACACGTTTATGCAGTTACATGTTGAAGTTGCCTTTTTTCTGCACTTTCTCCTCAGTGTTTTGTAACTTAAAAAAAAAAAATGCTAGCCTATACATACAATTGTGAATACTCATCATTTATTGATCTTATTCTTCAATGCGGAAGTGCGCTCGTTTTTGCGATTGTTTTAGAACTTCAGATTTAGCTGCCTATGGGAGAAATGACTAGGAATAATAAACGGCAGAAAATGGTCAAACTACTTACTCTACAAACAAGTGTTTGCATGACTATACAGACAAAGAATAATAATATAATATGAAAATATCAGTTTGCAACATCAAGCAGCAAAACAAGCTGTTTTTAATGTCTAAAAATGAATGGAAGTGAATGAGAATAGAAGTCTCAAGCAAAAATGATTCAAATGGCTGCGCCCGCTCGTACGCGGAGAATAAGGTGAACAGTCATAAGATCTTAAAATGAACCACACACAATAAAAAAGTCCTAGTCATGCCATGCTTGTGATGGGGGTTCAGGTTGATCAACTATTTCATCAACACTAAATCAGGAAAAAAGTTGGGACAGTATGGAAAACGGAAATTAAAAAAAGAAAGAAGTGATTTTTTAAATTTACTTTGATTTGTATTTCATTGCAGAGAATACAACATCACATTATTTAATGTGTTCTTCATGACACACGTATTCCAATTTTGGTTCTTGGAACACATTACAAAAAAAGTTGGAACAGTAAAGGATTTACCACTTTGTAATGTTGCCATTCATTTTCACAACACTTAAAAGACGTTTAGGGACTAAAGACACCAAGTGATTAAGGGTTTCAGGTGTAATTTTGTCCCATTCTTCCTACAAACAAGTCTTAAGCTGGGCAAGAGTACCAGGTCTTTGTTGCCGCATTTTGAGTTAGACATTCTCTATTGAATACAGGTCAGGATTGCAGACAGGCCAGTCAAGTATCTATATCCTCTTCCTCCGCAGCCAGGACTTTGTGTGCAGAATGTGGTTTTGCATTGTCTTGTTGAAATATGCAATAGGCATCCCTGGAAAAGAAGGCAGCATATTGTGCTCCAAAATCTCTATGTACTTTAAAGCATTAATGGTGCCATCACAGGAGTGCAAGTTACCTTTGCCAAGGGCTCTGACAAAACCCCATACCATGACAGACCCTGGCTTTTGGACTTGTTGCTGGTAACAGTCTAGATGATCCATTTCTTCTTTGGTCCGGAGCACACAGTGTCCTTTTTTCCCAAAAATACCTGAAATACTGATTCATCTGACCACAGTACTGGTTTTCACTGTGTGATGGCCCATCTCAGATGCCTCCAAGCCCAGAGAAGTCGACGGCGTTTCTGGTTAACACTGTTAACATTGGACTTCCTTTTGACACAATACAGTTTTCATTGGCATTTGTTGATACATATTGTGGTATTTGACAAAGGTTGGCAAAGTTCTGAGTCCATGTGGTGATATCACTTATAGATGAATGATGATTCTTGTCTTGATCCTCAGCCCATCTTTGCTCTTCAAGGACTAGACCTTTCTTGGATGCTTCTTTTGTACCAAATCATAATTACAATCACCTGTTGACATCACCTGTTTACAATCACATCATTATTTGACCAATTTACCTGATTACTATCCCTAAATTGCTCCTTTCCCAGCTTTTTTTGGAATATGTTGCAGGTCTGAATGACAGGATGTATATTAACAAATGAAGTGAAGTTAACCAGACCAAGCAAGAAATATCTTGTGTTCATATTGTCTGCAATGAAATACAAGTCAAAGTAAATTTGGAAATCACTACTTTCTTTTTTTTTATTTGCATTTTCCATACTGTCCTAACTTTTTCTGATTTGGGGTTGTAGTTCAGTAGTCAAAATAGCTTTGTATTCTCACATATGATCATCTGTGAGTTGGGAAAATACATATATAAAATGTTTACTTCAGTCAGAAACATATAACAAAAATTAGAACCGTTCCTTAAAAAAACAGGGCTAGATGGTCATCTATCACTGAAGTATGGAAGACTGCTGTTTATTATCAGAAAAACTTTTTTTTATTGGACCTTGGATGCACATAAACATATTGTAGGATACAAAACGAGAAGCCTTTAATTAAAGAAAGTCTAATTAAAGAAAAACATACACTCAGACACATAAAAACAAAATATATAACTCATTTACTTACCTTCATACCATTAGAAAAACAACTTCTTTATTATTTCTATGCAGTCAAGAGATTAAGCAACATAGATATAAAAAGCTGCTTATATCATAAAAGATAAGGAGTAAAGAGTGCTTGTAATCAGACCAATAAGGCCCCCTTTATCATGCAAGATTTATGCATTTTGCCCCTCTGAGTAAGAAGGTAATGTAATCTCTTTTCATAAGAAGCACATCTAATTCCATTCAGCAAAGCACTGGGTGGCTCTGTGTAGACTGTAATGGAGAAGCAAAGGTATTAAGGCAAGACATTACTTCACAGTGTCAAGCTGTCCCAGCTGAAAATTTATTATACTAAATACAATTAATTAGCAGCCCCAACTACTGATACAGAAAACTGCATTGCCAGTATAAGGAAGGTTTTGGAAGGCTTCAGAGCCTGTTTTGTATTAAATAAAAAATGATGCATGTGACAATCTCAAGGCTGTTGTGATCAATTTAGTTGAAATTCTCATGAAATTCAAAGGGGTGCATTTGTTAAAGGGACAGTAAAAATCAGGCATATTGCATAATGGTATTTGGTTAATTTATTATTATAATCTTAAACTAAAACATGCTAGTTTCATTGTTTACTTCACTTTTAATTCTTCTTGTCATTTACCTAGTAGGTAATGAACCTGAAGTCTTCCAAATTTACAGGAAATCTTTGTCATTGGGAAATAAATTGGATAGAGAGCTCAAATCATATCATACTCTGTACATAACATCAAATCGTGTTTGTTCTTGAATATTGTGATTTAATGGTACAGCAAGCACAAATGAGGCTTCAAGAAGAAAGAACATCTTTTGAAGTTTGGAACAGCATTTATTTTTAAACCTGTTAGAAAATGATCTCCTTAGTGATCGTATGAATTAGTTGAACCTAACTGAACTGAAATTAACTGATAAAGTTTTAAACTAACTACAACTACACTAGCGTTCTACCACTAACCTGCTACCTGGCTGATATGCTAAATATTTCCACAAACTGAAATATTGTTATGTTTATTATCTGTTTATTACAAAAATGTAAGACTTTAAAAAGGCATGGCACCAAACCTCACCCCTAAACCCAACCATTATTAGGGGGATGAGCAAATCGTACTAAATTGTACAAATGAGATCGCACGAATTCATACAAATTAGCAACTAAATCAAAAAGTTACGAATTGCCATGAGATAGCATTGGTCTATTCTTTTCCTGTTCATCCATGTAAACGGACACAGTTTATTCTATAAAGCACTATAGAAATAAATAAAGAAGAAATAATCATGATTTTTTTTAATGGTTTTGACATAGGCATAATGACAGCATCTACAACACTGTAATTATTTAATCAATTTAGCCATATAATTACCATACATTGTTAATACAACTCTCTCTGTAAATAAAATGAATCGCTGTACATTTAGCTGCCTTTTAATATTTATTATTGTTTAGAATGTTACTAATATTATTAAGAAAAGGTTTGACTTAGGATAGAGGTGGGGTCAAAAAACAATCAATATACACATTAAATAACAATCAGCAATCATTCACATGGTCAACAATTCAGGATCTAGATGTGGAACACTTATTGATCACATCATATGGATGGATTGTCTGTATTCATAAAATGACAAATATATACTCTGATTATGTTCTCTGATTATGTTGCAGTGCATTCTTGATAACTTGTGTATTTTGCCTACATCCACAGCATTTACTTTTCCTGTTGGTCTATGAAATCTTCTAGCTGTGGTAAACAAAGCAGATTTCCTTACATCTATCAAAAATCAATCACCAGATATGGAAACTAGACATTTTGAGATTTTTAGTTTAAACATGTAAGTGCAAATGGTGGGGCAGCATGGTGGCTCAGTGGTTAGCACTGTCACCTCACAGCAAGAAGGTCACTGGTTCAAGTTCTGGGTGAACCAGGGGGCATTTTTGTGTGGAGTTTGAAAGTCATGTGGTATAGGTGAATTTAATAAACCAATTTGGCTGTCGTATGTGGTTGTTTCCCAGCAAGAGGGTTGCTCTCTCAGTGATAGGTTGTGACTGGAAGGGCATCCGTTAAATAAAACATGTGTCAGATAATTGGTTCATTGCGCTGTGGCAACCCCTAATAAATCAGAGACTAAGCCGAAGAAAAGTGAGTGAGTGTAGGAAGTTGTCTCATCCCACAGGTTGTAGGATGAGAGTAATTAGGTTTTGATTTATTATGTTGCCCTCATAACAAAAAACTGTGGTAAAATATGCATTCCAAAGTCATAGACCTGTCCAACAATATATAGTTTGTCATAATCAAATGAAAATTGAATAGAGTAAAATTAAGCATTCCACTGATGAGACAGGATGGATTGCTGACTTATTAGGCATCTAATAGATGTCTAAACATAGATGTCTATAGACTAGTCATCAAATAGACAGGAATAAATTACTAAACAAGAAGCCTGTCTAATCTGTCTGTTTGATGACTAGTCTATTTTTGGACTATTGTTAGATGCCTATTAGATTATCTATTAGATGTTCACTGACAGCCTTGTTTTAACCAAGAACTCAGTTGGTTTCAAGAAAATAAAGCTGCCAGAATGGCCCAGTCAATCACCTGACCTGAATCCAATAGAAAATAAGAACTAAAGATCAAAGTTCATAAAAGAGACCCACAGAACCGTCAAAATGTTTAGACTATTAAAGTGTGGGGGAAAAAAATCACACCTGAGCAATGCATTTGACTACATTCTCCATACGAGACATCTTGAAGTTGCCATTACTAAAAATAAGTCTTTTATCCAAAGTATGAAATAAATTTCAGTAGTTCAGTACTTCCTCCTTGCATCATTCCATTGTAAATAAAGATAACATTTTTTTCTGAATTGTTTTGTTGTATTTGTATGTTGGCATTGTTTGGACTTTTACCAAAATCTGGGTAAATTTCATGTCAGCTGCAACTTTAGAAATGTATTTACCAGGAAAAATCATGACATGTTCAATGTTTATTTTACCCACTGTACCTGAGTAAAGCCATTTACCTCAACTTTGTATTTGACTTAAATACAGTTAAATGAATGTGAAGTGTAATTGTAACTAAGACCTTGTATCCTGTCTCTGATGCTGTGCTTTTATCTCTTCCTTTACCAAAACTCGGCTATGTCAGTCCCCTATCCATACTTTGGTTTGATTTGCTATTACTTTTAGAAATAAGTTTGATCCCTATTTATATGTATTTACAGAGCTCTCTAGTTTTGAAAAAATTAATAAATAAATAAATAAAATTAAGTAAGAATTTGGGGGGCTTGAATGGATGTCTAGAGTGTGACAAATTGGAGTGACATCTTTTTCATAATTATATAATTAAATGATTTAAAATGCTTAAGGAAAAAACAAATCTTTCACAAGAACCTTGCTAACTGTAACTGTTAAGTTCAAATTCAACAATATTTATTTACAATTAAGATTGCAATGAAAGTAAATGCATAATGACTGTTGGACCCACATAGGCGCATGACTAACACACTCTTTAAAAAAAAAAAAAAAAAAAAAAACTCTTGCCATTGACTTTAGACCAGCTTTTAGATGGTCAGTGGCGCTTTTGGTGTGTTTTTTTATTTAAAAAGTGTGTTAGTTACAGTATGCACATATGCAGGTCCAAAGCACACACACACACACACACACACACACACACACACACACACACACACACACACACACACACACACACACACACACACACACACACACACATTGCTTAATACACACAGAATGTATAGCAATACACACTTTGGAATCCAGCTCTGTTGTAGTAAGTTTATTCATGACAATCTGCATTTGTTTTTGTTGTTATTATTACTATTATTATTATTGTTATTATTATTATTATTATTATTATTATTATTATTATTATTAGTAGTAGTAGTAGTAGTAGTAGTATATGCATATTTATATTTGTTTTAATAAAAAACAAGTTAAGATTTGTCCACCTGTCTAGTTTTGGAGACGTATACATAACCCTATGGGGCATGTGAATAGGAAGTGTGTTTGGATATAACTCCACATTATGACCACACTTCAAAAAACACTTTGTTTTAAAACAAATCTCATCAAAAAAAATTACAAAATTAAATTTGCAGGCTAATGGATGTCTTAAGTGGTGTGCGGCCACCCCCATTTTCTTATTCCATGGTTGAAAGTAAAAGGCAGAATATAAGAGGCTAGTTCTGTAGATGGTTTTTGTCCTCACACAGATGGTCTTTAACTGTTTTCTCACTAGTGAAGCATTCAGTTTTTCCACTTACAAACTCCACCATGTAAATAGCAAATGCGCCATGGCATGACGCAACTGAATCTTAAAGGGGTGGTCCACTACAATATCATATTTTAAACTTTAGTTCATGTGTAATGTAGCTGTGTGAACATAAACAACATCTTGAATGTAATACGCTTAAAGTTCAACGCAAAGGGAGACATTGGCTTTTACAGAGTTAGCTTAGAAAAGCATACAGCCAACAAAGTTTTGGGACTACAAAAAAATACATCCGGGTTAATGATGTCATAAACCCTTTAGGTTACGTGCATAGGTAACACGCAACAAAGGGGCGCGGCCAGAGGCTCTGTAATGTAATAGCATAGAAAGCTAAAATACCGTCCAAACGCTGCTATTTACACAGAGATTCTTCTGTTTCTGTATTTGCACTTCCAAAGGACCTGACACAATTTAAATTTAATTATGGTTCAGAGAATTATAAAAAATATATATATATTAGCTCTAGCATTTGACAAAAATTCATATTACTTAAACATGCTTATAACATAATATATATCAGAATCAGAATCAGAATCGGTTTTATTGCCAAGTGTGCTTACACACACAAGGAATTTGTTTTGGTTACAGAAGCTTCCAGTGTACATAAAGTGACAAGTGACAACACAAAATAAATATGAGGAAAAAAAAATAAAATAAAATACGACAAACATTAAACAGAGATGCAGTTAGACAATAGAGCTCTGGATGATGAATTGTTGTACAGATTTGTTATAAATATACAAGTTTTACAAGTTATAAGGTGCTGTGTACAAATGCGTATGGAGAAAGTATTGCATTGTATACTGTTATAAGGTGCTGTGTACAAAT
>CAIGQV010000744.1:1283245-1297665 GCA_903798115.1 Danio jaintianensis | reverse complement strand
AAGTATTGCATTGTATACTGTTATAAGGTGCTGTGTACAAATGCGTATGAAAAAGTTTAAATATATATATATATAATATATATATATATATATATATATATATATATATATATACACACGTCACCGTCCTTATAGACCTTCATTCCACCTTGGACAAAGACACTGCATGCCAAATTTTAAGTCGACTGGACAATTAATTGCTTGGTTACATTATAGTGCCAAAATGTGGCCATAATCTGCAAGATTTGTGATGACACAATGACGATACAAATTAAGTCAGAAGAAAAATGATAAAAATCTGAACAAATACAATAGGTTTTCAAGCTACATTGAAACTCTAATAATAATAATACTTTTTATTTAAAGTGCATTTAATATGTGTTCGCTTAGGTAAATGTATGGGATAAAAAATATAAGATCTGTATATAAGCATTTGTCAACAGTTAAATCACTTAAAGTAAGTTTAAACAGAATACTTACATTTAAAAGTGTATGCAATGCAGTGAATCTTGGTTTAGTCTGGGCTTAGCATTGAATCTCGGGATATTATTTGTGTCCAGGAAAACAAAAGCCACAGTTCGAGGCTACTTGTAAACATTCATTCATTTTCTTTTTTTTTTTCGGCTTAGTCCCTTTATTAATCTGGGGTCGCCACAGCGGGATGAACCGCCAACTTATCCAGCATATGTTTTACGCAGCGGATGCCCTTCCAGCTGCAACCCAACAATTTTTTAGCTTACCCAATTCACCTATACCGCATGTCTTTGGACTTGTGGGGGAAACCGGAGCACCCGGAGGAAACCCACGCGAACATGGGGAGAACATGCAAACTCCACACAGAAATGCCAACTGACCCAGCCGAGGCTCGAACCAGCGACCTTCTTGCTGTGAGGCGAACATGCTACCCACTGCGCCACCGCGTCGCCCTACTTGTAAACATACTGATTATAAATATTAATGAAGCCAGACATCCTGTTATGTGAGGTTTATACCGCAAATACAAAACATAATTTAATATTTAATATTATGGAGAAATATGTGAAGGTTTATGTGCCTCAGAATTTTAGAAATTTTGAAATTTTTGACTTCTGCATATAGGATATTCCTATGTTTCCTCTGTCATTGCTTCTCTGGAAAGGTTCTCATAACTCCCTCTTCAAGGACACAGTTAGAGAACTGATATGTCCTTCCATATGACTAACTTTGATATGTTGCTAGGTTGTGGGCTGGAGGATGGAGGAGCGAGGAAACAAGGAAGCATTTGTTTGAGCAGCAACAAAAATATGCCTTGGTTATGCACTTCTCATCACATAGTGATAGGGAATCAGGAATCAACAAGGCAGAAACAAATTAATACTTGAGTACGTCTTATCTGCTGAGTCAAACTGCAAATGTGTGAATTTATGGCTTTCATGTTGCTGTGATTGTCTTTTTTTATATATATACATGTGATGACAGACCACCTGCTCCCTTCTCTGCAGAGTGAGACATCATGTCTGTCCACTGTCTGCTGTGCAGTGACATCTGTCAGAGTGTGTCAAATGAACTGGGAAATGACCAGTTCTGCTATCTCTGGCTGGACCACGCAGACCCATGCTATAACAACAGACTGAATGATGCTAAATAGCTGATCATATCTGGATCATGCTGAATGACATTACACCAGATCTAATATTACAGAAGGTGTGTGTGAGTGTGTGTGAAAGTGACACACAGATTAAGTACTCTGACAGGCCACACAATAAAGCCATCAGGTGGAGTGACAAGTCAGATGGATTGAGAGAAGGATGAATTGTCACTCTGTGTCAGTCCAGATGCTGTCCTCATCCCTGATGTATCACACACACTGCAGCATGGGAACAATAGCCGCAACCATTTTTTTCCTCTTTAAAGATGAATGAATGATATTTCACAGATATGTCACTTTTGCTTTACACGGCTCCTAAATACAGTTTACTATGGTGAGATGTGGCTTTGAATAGCTGCACTAGTGTATTGAGAAAATGATTGGCAAGTACAATGTGGGTTAGTGGCTTATAGAAAAACTCAATATGCAGTTGAAGTCAAAATTATTAGCCCTCCTGTTAAATTTGAATTCTTTTGTATTTTGTCCCCAATTACTTTTCAATGAAGAGATTTTTTGTCAGCACATTTCTAAACAGTTTTAATAACTAATTTCGAATAACTGATTTATTTTATCTTTGCCATGATTACAGTACATAATATTTTAGTTGATATTTTTCAATATATTAGTATTCAGCTTAAAGTGCAATTTAAAGGATTAATTAGGTTAGAAAGTTAGGGTAATTATTCATTGTCATTATTCAGAAGTCATTGTATTACAATTCTTTGTTCTGTAGACAACTTAAAGTTAAGTTGCTTAAGGGGGCTAATAATACTGACCTTAAAATTGTATTAAAAAAAATAAAATTGCTTTTATTCTGCCTGAAATAAAATAAATAAGGCTTTCTCAAGAAGAAAAATAATATAGCAAATATTGTGATAATTTCCTTGTGCTGTTAAACATCATTTTATGTTGTATATTAAGACAACTTTCTATGTATTCCATCCACAGGTCTGACATGAATGTACTGAACAAGACGACTTCATGCAAAAATGGTTTAAAGAATAATTTACATAATTTTGTTTTTCTTCTGTATTTATAAACGGTACTCACTGTCGATCATAATAAGCATGAGAATATTTTACATGCAAGATATTTATTGGCCAATAATTTGCTGTACAAAATAAGTATTATGTAAAAATTTAAAAGATGTACATGCTTTTAATTTAATGTCAAATAATTACGAAGAGCCCAACCCACCATTCCTTAAATGTTTGAGTTCATATTGAAACACACAAGATTTCTGGCATCTTTCCAAGTCTTTGATTTCCCTCCTTGTTAAGCTCATTATTACAATCACACATGGTTACACAGTCTGTAACAGAAGAGCCTGAAGTTTTACTGTGAACTGTGCAGCATACTGCCAAAAGATGGCAATGTTGCAGTGCCCAATTCCACGAGTAACCCCCCCCCCCCCCCCCTTCTCTCTCTCTGTTTCCATACATGCTCTCTTTCTTCAGTTTGAGCCTCAGCTTGACAGAGAACTGAGGACATTGTGGTGTTCTCTGTTCTTTTCACAACATGCAAGTGTTTTTTTTTTTTTCTGTCACATGAACAAAACAGTCTGCTCACAACATTTGGGTATTACTAGTAACAAATCAGCAATAAAGTTTGTTTCAAAGAAAGGAATAAATCAGTGATGTGCACATCTTTTTTTTTTCTAAACTGACTTACTGGTGGGTTATCCACTTGTTAAAAATGATTTAGAAAAAAACAGCAAACAAACGTGTGACAAATGATGTGATGTAATGGCCAAAAACATTCATCTGCATGTGTACAGTGAACCAGAAATAAATTATGTTTTTTAAATTCTACTGGCTAGAAACTGTTAGAAAGGCTTTGATAGATTCAATTCAATTCAATTCATCTTTATTTCTATAGCGCTTTTACAATGTAGATTGTGTCAAAGCAGCTTCACATAGAAGAGTGCAGTGAATTGAAACAGTGTCAGTCCAGTTTTCAGAGTTTAAGTTCAGTTTAGTTCAGTTCAGTGTGGTTTAATTTTCACTGCTTAAAGTCCAAACACTGAAGAACAAATCCTTCTATAGTGAGATATAGATATAGTGAGTGTTTTATTGGATGTATGTAATTGTGACAGTTAAAGATAGAAAACAATGTAAAATGTTTTCCAAAGATACAAAGTAACCCTTACAATGGCATGAACAGATGAGAAAGTAGTGAAACGGGGGGCTATAAACACAGGCTGCAAACAATGGAACCCAGATGTGAAAAAAGGTTTGCCAAATTTACCAATCAGTCATTAACCAAATAATCTAATGGACAATGTAAAAAAAATGAAATAAAAACTTATAAAGAACACAGTTAAATGAAAACAGAGAAAACACCACAAAAGACAATGTTCATGTTAGAGCAGAGATACAATTTGATTGTTGGCAACTTGTTGCTCTACAGCGATTTTACTTATTCTGAATTAAGCTGGGTCTCTTCATTTATTTCAAAACTAAATATATATAAACATAAAAAACTAGATAAACACTATACTCAATCACTGATCACTAATCAGCTTCTTCTATAATTACTGAACAACTCGACCAGACCTGTTTCAAAATAATAAAGGCAAGAAGATCAACCTATGTGCTACCTAAATAAAGAGAAAAACATTCCATAAAATGTAAAGTTTTTTCTCCATTTAGTGGGAATATATATATATATTTTTTTTTATTAAAATTATTTTTTTAGAAATTAGAAGAATTTAGAAATGTGTATTGTTTCTGTTAAGATAAAAAAAAAAAAAAGGAATCCAACTTAAAAAGTAAAGTAACAGATTTCCGTAATCTCATCAAAATACAAACTCTTCTCTTCTCTTCTCTTCTCTTCTCTTCTCTTCTCTTGTGTAATTACATAGCATTAGGGTGCCTTGCCATGCGTTTTAGACCAGCCAAATAGACCCACAGCAGGCCAGCAATTCATCCACTATTACCCCAAAATGTGTGTCACTTAATGGCTTATGAGACAGCATCCTGCAGGGGAAGGGTTAACAGAGCCATGTCCATCGCAGAGAAATTGCCACTCTACACTAAATTATATCCCTTTGAGAATCTTGCAGAGATAAGCGAGAGATAAAAAAAAACAGCAAAGTGTGAGGATGTCATGGTTTTTTTTTTTTTGGAATTTTCAAAAAAGAAAAAAACTATCAGTGTAAATATGACAAAAGAAAAAAATAAATATTTGAGATATTTTCCACTTCTGTTTTGGAAATCATCTGTCTTGCTGAATTGTCTAGCTACATCATTTCAAAGAAATTAATGAACTAAAAGAGAATATCCATAAGGCTGATGCTTATTTCACTTACATTTTATTAAGAAGCAACATTTTCATTCTATAAAGACAGCGAATTAGACTGACTTTATTTTTTAGACTAACTTTATTTTGTAGACCACATGCACTCGTGCCAAGAAGTAAATATCTTGGAATCCAAGTGTGAGTGCAACAAAAATAAAAAGTTTATTGACAATATGTTGAAAAGTATATTACTAAAGTTTATTTAAAAAAAAAACTCAGAAAGAAATCCTCAACAGGCAGTCCAAACCTAGGGCAACTAGTGGTCTCTGTCAACAGAGGAAACAGGACGACAGCCATCAAACAACCTGACGGTCAGTACGTTTACAAGGACACCAAAACTCTGATTTTAATAGGATTAAGACAATACTCTGATTAAGAGTCTACCATGTAAACAGCAATTTTTAATTGATATTGCTAAAGTCGAACTATACAGAAATCGAATTAAGACGTGGAGTATTCCTATTTTTGCATTATTGCATTATCACATTATTGTAGGCATGGGAGGATAACTGGTTTCAAGGTTTAAAGCAGTTTGGAAAAGTCAAGGTTTTAAAACCACCAACATTTTCTGTTATACCGTTTCTATGGTATATGTAAGTTTTTTATTTTACAAGTTTTTTACAACTATTTTATTTAGTTTAGTAGGGGAACAGGCGGTTCATTCCGCTGTGGCGACCCCAGATTAATAAAGGGACTTAGCCGAAAAGAAATTGAATGAATAGTAGGGGAACAGTTTCTAAAGCAGAAAAGGAAAAGAAAATACACATCAAAAGCTACTGCTCAGCCCACAATTCAGGAAACATCTGAAAAACAAAAATCGCTTATAAACCAGCATAGGATGGTGACATAACCGCAATAATCGAACTATGTACTATAACATGCAAAACATGAAAAGAAGATTAAAAAAGAAACTCATGTAAACACCTTAATTATATTATGGTCTTATTCCGATTAATATATAAATGTCCATATAAATGTAGGCAATGAGCAACAGCACCACCAAAAGGGTGGGGTGGGGGGGGGGGTGAACAGGTGTGGCTGTTCTGATTAGTCTGTGATCAGCTTGGTTGCTGGGCAACACCAACAAGCAATCAGACCAACACACAGGTATGAACATTATTCTGTGACAGTACCACTTCCACAAGGAGCAACCCATGGTGGTCTTAGAAGAGCTTACTTGGTAATTCTAATAATTTATGAAGGATGAAGTATGTCTCTTGCTAGAACCCATCTTTCTGCATAACCTTCAGCGTACATGAAGTACTAAAATTTTGCATCCCTTGTCCAGGATACGCTTAACCAAGTAGTCTTCCCCATCTACTAGTCACAGCTTTGGAGGAACCAGGGTTGCCAGATTAATAGGAGGAAATTTAGACTAATGATTTTGACAAATTATTTTATAGTGAATAAATTCAAATAACATTTATTGAGAAGTTTATTAAAGAGAGTGCAGAGAGTAATTATTGGATGAAAGCTACACTTTTGACCAACAATGTTCAAAAATGTTACTCCCTCTGATGATATAATGAATCTCAAAAATGGAAAAATAGCACCTGAAGTAGAATAAGAGGGAAGGTCTGCTGTGAAACACCTTCAAACAATCAGCAACACAGGAGTAAACATGTAAATCCAATTGTCCAACTGTGACACCCTTTGTTCCAAGCTCCAACTGTCAGAGACAACCACAATAGCTTTGTTTCCATCACTCTTTTTTTTAATATGCATTTTTGATTTGTGCAAATACATGTACTGATAATGTTTAATGCAAAAGTATTTGCCAAATTAATTTTTGTATTAGTTGTAGTGGATTGATTAACACAAAGCATGATAGGCTGTGTAGTCAGAGTGAATGGCTGGGAAAGTATACAAATGGCTGGATTGCCCTCTAGTGAGTCTCGTAGTCTCATGGGCACTCCAGCTCATAATTGTAACAAGCTGTCTGTTTTTGTATAACCCCAAAAAGTTGGAACAGTAAAGCGTTTACCTATTGTTTTGTTGCCATTTCTTTTCACAACACTAAAAAGACGTTTAGGTACTGAAGACACCGAGTGATGTTTCAGGTGTAATTTTGTTCCATTCTACCTGCAAACAAGTCTTAAGGTGGGCAACAGTACCGGGTCTTTGTTTATGCATTTTGCGCTTCAAAATGCATCACACATTCTCTATTGGAAATAGGTCGGGACTACAGACAGGCCAGTCAAGTAATGTGTGCAGAATGTGGTTTTCCTGTTTAAATATGAATGAGTTTCCCTGGAAAAGAAGGCAGCATATTGTGCTCCAAAATCTCTATGTACTTTTCAGCATTAATGGTGTCTTCACAGAAGTGCAAGTTACCTTTACCAAGGGAACTGACACAACCCCATACCATGACAGACCCTGGCCTTTTGGATTTGTTGCTGGTAACAGTCTGGATAATCATTTTCTTCTTTGAATCATTTTCTTCTCCATTTCTCCCCAAAAATACCTGAAATACTGATTCATCTGACCGCAGTACACGTTTCCACTGTGTGATGGTCCATCTCAGATGCCTCCGAGCAGTGCCACCTGAGGGATCGGAGATCACCGTTGTTCAGCTTAGGTTTACACCCTTGTCCTTGCACTGAAATTCCTCCACATTCATTAAATCTTTTAATTATGTTATGCACTGTTGAAGGTAAAATATCCAAATGTCTTCCTATCTTTCTTTGAAGGACATTGTTTTTGAACATTTCAATAATTTTCTCACGTATTGGTTGGCAAACTGGCCATCTTCTGCCCATCTTTGCTCCTAAATCTCTAGACCTTTATTGGATGCTGCTTTTGTAACAAATCATAATTACAGTCACCTGTTGACATCACCTGTTTCAAATCACATCATTATTTAGTCAATTTACCTGATTACTATCCCTAAATTGCTCCTGTCCCAACTTGTTTTTGGAATAGGGTCTGAATTTAGGTCTGAATGACAGGAAAGGATGTATATTTACAAATGAAATGAAGTTGACCTGACAAATCATGAAATATTTTGTGTTCATACTATCTGCAATAAAATACAAGTCAAAGTAAATGTGATACTATCTGCAATAAAATACAAGTCAAAGTAAATTTAAAAATCACACTTTATTTTTTATTTGCGTTTTCCATATTGTCCTAACTTTTTCTGATTATTGGTTGTATTTTTTGTTCCTTAATTAATAGGTTACCTATAAGACCATCAGCTGCAAACAACTTGAATTTGCATTTGATGTTTTTCACTATTAAAGGAATAGTTTGGGGATCAAACACACAGATCACCTAGCTTGAGTACACCCTTAGTCTGTTTCACCTTATTTCCTGAGGTTCAGATAATCTTGGATCTGATACTTTTCCAGATAAGATAGTTGTGATACACAGAGAACGAACTCAACACAGCAACAAAGCTGATCCCTATAAAAGACCTTGGTGATGGGATGATTCCTCTTTATAAATCCCATTAGCCAGTCGGAATACCCAGGACCTACTTGGGCCTGCACCTTTACCATAACTGATGCTAATTATTCTCAATGCAACTGGTGATATACCAGACCACAGTTGTGCTTCTTGTCTGTTTGGCCAGAGGAGAACTGGTCCCTGACTGAGTCTGGTTTCTCCCAAGGTTTAATCTCCATTTCCATAAATTGGTGGAGTTTGCTTCCTCACCACTGTCACCTTATGCTTTCCTGGTGGGGTCAGGGGAGCTGTCCTTCAGTGGATTGTTCGACATCATGCAGCGCTGTGCAGACTGATCAAAACATGTCTTGAAGCAGTGTATGCCAGTTAGAAATTTTGTCAGTCTTGAGAAGGTGCCAACGCCACGTCACTGTCACATGTGGCATAAAAGTACCATGACAGTTTTTCTAGAGCAGCTGGTGGACTCAGCCTGTGCAGTTTCCAAAGAGCAACTTCCTGATGACGACACTGATATTACACCATTGGCTGGAATAACCACATGACAACAACCAAGTGTGTTTTGGGTTTATTATTCGACAATTTCATAACCTATTTAGATGATAATTTTACTGAGTAACTTAAATATCAAGTCTTACAGACTTTTAATATACTTGTCATCATCATCGATCATATCATCCCCCAGAATTTTTTCTTAAAGGGCACCTATTTTACCCCTTTTTCAAGATTTAAGATAAGTCTTTTGTGTCTCCAGAATGTGTGTGTAAAGTTTCAGCTCAAAATACCCATCAGATTATTTATTATACCTTTTTGAATATGGAATTTTTCAGGTCTGAGGACACTGTAGCTATTTTTTTGTTGCCTGTGCCTTTAATGCTAGTTCTCCCTGCCTACAGTTACCACGTGTGTCAGGGCCATGGAGATCTATCCTTATTGCTCTGATGCCTGTCTCCTTTTCCTGCTGCGTCTCATGTCAGATAAACAGTAGACTGACAGATACGAAGGAAGCAGATCTCCCGTTTATGAGAAATACTACAGTAAGAAATTTCCCAATGGTTATTTGATGTATTTGTTGTGGTTTTATTTCAAGCCTTTCTGCAATGATCAGTCACACACAAATGCCATTACAAAGCTCACACACACACACACACACACACACACACACACACACACACACACACACACACACACACAGGCGTTTAACTTTGCACTGTTTTTTGCACGGCAAATGTGACAGGATACATGTTAATATACTCTACTGTATTGATATCCATTATGTTAATGTACAAAATCAACCTGATTTAATGTCCACAAACCGGGATTGAAGCATCTTCTTTTGTAATTGTACTAACATTATGCACCTGTGTTGATGAACTAAATAGCAATTTTACAGTCTTTTCTTTATTACAAACATACACTGTTTTAAATACGTTTTAAACATGTAAAACTCATTCTTGAGGTGCAGCTGATCATGGAGAGTTGAAACAGATCTTTTATTCCTTTTGTAAACTTTGTGAGTACGCTCTTGTGGATATGATTATACGTGTTACTATGGAGACATGTTAATATGTGTCTGTCAATCAATTTGGTGGACGGGGACGCACTCCTACGTCACGTTGCGGTGTGTCTACGTATTAATGTGAATGCTTTCATAATTCAAAATATTTGTAATGATTTATGTTTATAGACACCTTTTTAGGTTTTACATTATAAAAAAAAATATTCATACATGTTTTTGTATAAACCTCATGTTATTTATTGGAATGTTTTATAAATATGCTTAATGTAAACCCCTTTATCTTTATCTAAATCCCTTTAGTCTAGCCTAAGAAGAGTGATGTTTAAACTCTTAGAATTTGTGCTGTGTTTAATGTTCATTCAAATTAATTTTAGTGCTGGAGAAAGATTAAGTCACCATGTCACCCCTGCAGCCTATATCACATGAGGAAAACAAAATAAAGGAACAGTAAGCACAAGATATTACAAATAAACTGTCTAAAACTGTCACAATATTATCTGCGACTTCTCTAAAACACATTTTTTTTGTCTATTTGAAATAAGTTCACTCAATTTTTTTTTTGCTGTTTGTTCAGTCTACTTATTTATATTGAGCAGAATCAACACAATTCTTGAGATTTTTTTGGGGACTTAAATGTTTTATGTTCAATCAACTTAAATTTGTAAAAGCAATTAAGTTAACTTAATGGATTTGTGTTGGGACAACATGAAGGAATTGTGTGGAACCCTGCATATTTTACAGTGTTTTTTTCTGACAAAGTAATTTATTCAGTGAAGCGAAACCTCTTCTACAATGACATTCTTTAAAAAGGCTTCTTGTTGTGCCTTCAATAAGCTTTGCATACTAGCTTCTCACAGTCGCATGAGGCATATTTGTGATGTATATGCTGTGCTCAAGGAAATACAGCAATGTTATTGTGAGGCTGTGCTTTTCTCTCTATCTCTCTAATCCCAGAGTTCAGATTCCTCCTCTCCCTTATGCCAGTCACATTTTCTAATTAGCTCTCCCCATGGAAGAAGAAGATGGATTATATTTTAATAAATTAGGCCTAAAATTAGTTTAGATTTTAGCAAGTTAGCACTTCAGAGCAGCAGATTTACTCTTGAAGCTGGAAAACCTGTAGGCTTGCAATTAATCATGGGCAGACCACTCTCTTAGAGGAGAGAAGGAAAGTATAATAATACAAAATGCAAAGAATAATGAAAGACAAGATAACCCATGATTTAAACAAAAGATTTCATTTCAGTAACCCAGTGTCTGTAATTCTATGTGTGATGCTATACACTTGTGATTTTCTGTTAATTGTTTTTTATTAATGATTTCTTCATTGTAACTATATTTGAAGCATCTGTGTCTAATGACTATGGAAAGTACATTAGTAGGAACAGCAAAGTGTCTTAACCTCAGCTACTGGAATACCGGAATTATTTGATTTTTATTTAACTATACTAACATAGTCTGCAGTCTGAGGAGGATTAAACTCTAAATAATAATATACAGTAGCACACTGGTGGAGTGGTAAATTGCTTTACTTATATTTTTTGTGACATTTGATTGCACCATTTTTGGATTAGCACAGTGTTATGAAAATAAAACAGAATCTCATTTCATATAAATATATATATATAACTCATACATACATACAGTGGAGGAAATAAGTATTGAACACGTCACAATTTCAGAAAAAACTCAGAAAAGTATTTCCAGCACTATTTCCAAAGGTGCTGTTGACTTGAAATTTGGTACTGTAACAACCAAAGAAATCCATATACGCAAAAAAAAAAAAATCTAATTAGTTTACAATTAAGTTATGGGTAGTAAAGTGAAATGACACATGGAAAAGGTATTTAACACATGAAGAAATGGAGGTGTAGAAAGGCAGTGAAAGCCCAGACAGCAGCTGAAATCTCTCAGTAGTTATTCAGCAACCCTCTGCTCTTCATCACAGTAAATTAATATTAGCTGCTTCAGTCCAACATCTACATTACCAGGATGATAAAGACGAAACCAGGTGAACATTTCAGCAAGACAATGATCCAAAACACAGCCAAGGAACTCTCAAATGGTTTCAGAAAAAGAAATCACTTCTGGACTTACATCCAATAGAAAATACAAAATAAAGATTAGATTTGATAGACGAGACTCATAGAACCATCAAGATTTTTTACACTCTGTTGTAGTGAAAAAGATCACACCTGAGCAATGCATACATTTCTGTGTAGAGTTTGCATGTTCTCCCCGAGCCCCCAAGGGGCTTACAGTTCAGTTTTTGGAATAAATCTGTCCTCAAAATACAGGAGAGGCGTCTAAATTTTGAAGAAATTGTTATTTGAGCCTTGGGTGCAATATAACTTTAAATATACCATGAAACTTTCTACAGACTTGGTATGTGTTGGTGATTTATTTGACTTCCATTGCAGAAGTATAAGCCATCTGGCCAACAAAAAAGAGAAAGCTAGAGAAAACTAGAGGTTTTTAGATGTCACACCAAATATTGCCATTGCTGGTCCTGGTTGTATCTCCTTTTCACAGATATGAGCAAAAGTTTCAAACACAGCAGACCAAAATGAATTGGGGATTGGACATGTCCAAAACATATGACCCAAAGTATCTTCATCTCTGTGACACCTAGAACATGTTGGATCTATTTCTTGCAATATTTTAATTGTACTGGACATGATTTATGTTTAGTGAACTTATATAGTGAAGTTCTCTTAACTAAAAATAAAGTTGATATGACTTTATAATTCAAGTGTAATGGACATGGTTTATGTAGTGAACTGATATAGTGAAGTTGTTAAACTAAGAATAAAGTTGAACACACTCAAGTGCAATGAACAATATTGGTTTATTGAGTTTTCTTTCCAGAGTAAAAAACAAAACAAAAACAAAACTTAATTCTTACATATAACATATACATTTCATTTTCCAACTAAAACCTGTTCAATTGTACTGTATGAAGCATGCAGAGGAGCTGCATAAACAATAGTGCAAAAAAAGAGTAATGTAATCCATGAACAACAATATCGTATTGTATAAAACAAAAACGTACTGCATGCATAAGACTGCATAAAATGGCCAACGTACTTCATGAATAGCATTAATATACAAACATACAGTAATTCAATGCAACAACATGTACTGTATAAACAGTATGGACATGTGTAAATTCAAACTTCTTTTTTAAAGTTAATTTACATAAAACAGTACTGCATAAAGCACCATGTCAAGATGAAATTACCTGACGATTCATTGTTTAAAAAAAGTCACAAGGAACAAAAATGCAAAAAGGTGTGCATCATTTGTGAAGGAGTCTTTTTTCAGTCTATGCACCTTGACAGAACACTGATCACCTCTAAGGGCAATAATGGTCTTTTGTATGACCTCAAATGTGTATCGCATTTTTGGGGGTAATCAATATTAAGTGCAAATATTAGCCAAACTAATAGAGCTACAGTGTGAGTGAGGTCTCTGACATCTCTCAGGACAATCTGTCCCTCCAGCACCACCAAGTAGTCAAAGGCATCATCTCCAACAGGCATTATGAATCTAGGGCCTAGAATGCCAACCTCCATTCCAAACTCCAACACGAATTATTGTAATGAAATAACATTATCATAAACATTCTCTTGTTAACAGGAGACAGACTTGAAGTCCAGAGACAAAGAGAAGGATGTATCTTTATATTATTACTGTTATTCAGTTTCTTTTTCTCTTTTTTTCTCTTTAGAATCCAATCCTCAAAAATACAAGATACAACCAAAAGTCTTTGTTTAACTCACCATGCACATGCACTTTATTGTAAGTTTTGCATTAAGGCTTCAGAGTGTCTCTCGCAAAATCCATAGCCTTCTTTAGAACTTGAAGCTCTGCCTCACTCTGACTTTTGTCTGTGATTCTCAACAGGGCAGGGTAGAACAGATAATAACGTATACCCTCACAGCATCTGAGTATGTCATGCACCTCATTGAAGATTGACCACTGTCTCATGACTTTTTGAGTATAGTCAGTCTGAAGGTATATTTTGTCCCCATCCAGCGTAACAATCCCCTTTGTCTGTGCAGCTTTGTTAAGCAGTAATTCTCTTTCCTGGAAATAGTGACATTTCACTATAATTGCCCTTGCTGGTTGCCTATCTTGTGGTTGTGCTCTCAGAATTCAGTGTGCCTAATATAATATGGGGACTTTATATAGCTGTAACTAATCTTTAAGCAGCTCATATATAAAATATATGGGATATATGGCTTCCTTCCTCTAGTCTCTACTTTACAGCCGTGATGTGTAAATTACACTGATGATATCTGGCTTCTACGTCCTTGTTTTTTGATTCAAGTACAGCGATGTCTTCTTTGAGTTTTACTACCTCTCGCTGTAGGGTACTCACTGCATCTGTATGTCCAATCTTGGCTTCTTCCAGAAGTCTCGAGTGTCATTATTCTTATGCTTTCCTGGCCCATCACAGTAGTGAACTCTTCTCTTAGTTGCTCACATTGGGTTTTAATCTTAGTGGCCTGAGCTTCACCTTTTCAGAATCAGAATCAGAAAGAGCTTTATTGCCAGGTATGTTCA
>CAIGQV010000744.1:1236250-1260274 GCA_903798115.1 Danio jaintianensis | reverse complement strand
AAAGAAAAGAAAAGAAAAGAAAAGAAAAGAAAAGAAAAGAAAAGAAAGAAAAGTTTATTAAAAAGTTTACTGTGATCGACAGCTGGACCAGGAGGCCTTTCTGTGTGGAGTTAGCATGTTCTCCCCATGTTTCATTTATAAACATAAAATACCAGAAATTTGTATTGGTTATATCATTGAATAGAAGGGACTTATTGTTAAGTGATTGCATGTTTAATCAAAGGGTGGTACCTTACAAATCAATGATTGAATTACAAAGGCTACTTCTTTGTAACTGATTAGTGTCATGTCAGAACTGTGTAATTGTCTTAACACTTACTAGAATTCATTACAGATAACATTTTTAGTCATTATAAAATATTTATCAACTTTACACACACATTATATACATACAGTGGTGTGAAAAAGTGTTTGCCCCTTACTGATTTCTTATATATATTTTTGCATGTTTGTCACACATTACCTTCCCAGGAGTTGAAGAAATTACAAAAATTACTTCAAGAGTGCAGCGACAACTCATCCAAGAAGTCAAAAAAGACCCCACAACAACATCCAAAGAACTGCAGATTTGCCATATTTAAGGTGAGTGTCCGTGACTCCACCATAAGAAAGATATTGGGAAGATGAAAACTAAAAACTTCTTGATCATCTCTTTTGATCAAAAACTTTGTGAAAATACTTGTGGACTGACGAGACAAAAGTTTAACTTTCTGGAAGGTGTGTCCCCCATTATGTGTGGTGCAAAAGTAACACAGCATTTCTGAAAAAGAACATCATAGCAACAGTAAAATGTGGTGGTGGTAGTGTGATGGTCTGGAAGACTTGCTGTGATAAATGGAACCATGGATTCTGCTGTGTACAAAAGTATCTTGAAGAAGAATCTCTGGCCATCTGTTAGTGACCTCAAGCTGAAATAAACTTGGGGTTTAAAGCAGGACAATGATCCAAAGCAAATTAGCAAGTCCATTTCAGAATGGCGACTTGAAGACTTTGGAGTGGCCTAGTCAAATTTCTGACCTGAATCCAAATGAGATGCTGTGGCATGACCTTAAAAAAGTTGATTCATGCTCAAAAACCCTACAATGTGGCTGAATTACAACAATTCTGCAAAGAGGACAAAATTCCTCCACAGTGCTTTAACAGAATTATTGCAAGTTATCGAAACGTTTGATTACATTTGTTGCTGCTAAGGGTGGCACAACTAGTTATTAGGTTTAGGTGGCAAACACTTTTCACATAGGACTATGTGCTTTTGTATTTAGTTTTCCCCTAATAATAAAAACCTTTACACTTCTTGTGTGTATCGGTCTGCTTATTAATAGCAGTATGTGCCTTTAAGAAATAATGAATAAATCAACTTCCATATTGAATTGGTATTTATACACACAAGACTGTATTTAAAGTCAGAAAAGATGAACTCATGCCCTCTGAGAGATAAATGGAGTTTAGTTGCTGTGTCACTACTATGGCTGATTAGAGTTACTATAGCTGAGGAGATGCTCACCCACCAACGTCACTGTGCTTCTCATCTTCTCTGACACACTCACCTGGAGACGCACATCACATTTGCGGTTTTGTTTAGCTGCTTTTCATTTTACAACACATTTTATAACTTTTGCTGCAGTTATACATGGCGTCCTCATTCATATGGAGCTTTTGATGACGCTTGAAAGCAGAACAGTTTTACTTTGAAAACAACTTGTGTTTGTATTTTAAAACAGACTTGAAAACGAGGGCGTCAGCGCATGCACATTCTCTCCCTGATTGGGTTATCTGGATTATTCTGTATCCTTCATCAAGCTCAGCTCATATGATCAATATACAGATTTTTTTTGTAAATAGGGGTGCAGGGGCTCAGTGAGGTGGTGAGGTGGGGGATTCTAAGAAAACTAGTAGGCATAACGTGTGTTTTTTTTTGTTCAGTTTGAATTTCATTTCACCCTTAATATACTGTATATATAACATCACTTGCTTGATAGGTATGGGGCAAAATTCATATTGTTGATTTATATGACTTAATAAGTTTACACAAATCTTTCTCTCCTGCAGAAAGAAATTATTTAAACCTTTACTCTAAGGACCTACATTGTACTGTTCATTCACATGAAAGTCAATTCATGATGATTTTCATAATGGTAGTTAATTCCTTATTCTGTGTACCTCAGATAAAGGCAGGATTTCTCCTTTACAATTTTTCAGTATTCCCCATGTCAGAAATAGACCATTGCAGTGTGTATGCCTGTTATGTATTAGTTAATGTTTATTTACTACATCCCTTAAACCCTTGGATGTTGGTATTTATCCTATTTACACATCAATATTACCCCTCCATGAGTGCCGTGAGAGTGGCATTTAGGTGCTTGTATATGTGGGTATTAAAATGCTCTCTGTGGCGTGTGGGGAGTGCGTTAGGGAATAGACTGGGCCCTCGCCTCCTATTACCCAGAATAAAAGTGTCAGTCGCCTTAATTATACCGCTGTCTGCCTGTGCTTTTTTTTTTTTTTTTTAAATAGTGTCCCCACTGCAGTGTCTGCATGGTGAAACACTGCATTACTGCAGCTTTGGCTGGACACAAGAGGAGATACTTGAAATTTGGCCTTTGGACTGAAATGCTGACAGTAAATCAATCAATCAATCAATCAATCAATCAATCAATCAATCAATCAATCATATTTTTTGAGTTGATGCTCAGCAATGCTGATGTTGTTTCCTTTTTTGTGGGTACTTTCAGTTTTTTCCACTGCACTTACAATTCAATTCAATTCAATTCATCTTTATTCCTACAGCGCTTTTACAATGTAGATTGTGTCAAAGCAGCTTAACATAGAAGATTATAGTAAATTAAAACAGTGTCAGTCCAGTTTTCAGAGTTTAAGTTCAGTTTAGTTCAGTTCAGTGTGGTTTAATTTTCACTGCTGAAAGTCCAAACACTGAAGAGCCAATCCATTGATGCGCAGCTCCACAGGTCCCGAACCATGCAAGCCAGTGGTGACAGCGGCAAGGAACGAACTTCACCAATTGGCGAAAGTGAAGGAAAAAAAACATAGAGAGAAACCAGGCTCAGTTGGGCACGACCATTTCTCCTATGGCCAAACGTCTTGTGCAGAGCTGCAGTCCAGGTGCCGGAGGCTGGAGAACGCTGGACGTCCATCGTGGAGAAGCTGCAGGTGGGAGAGGTCACTGGCTGGTGTACAGGCTGGCCCTTCAGGATAATGCGAAGACTCGTCTGTCACTGGGGTCTTACAGGAGTCATTCTCATGCTCTCCACTCCTCCATGACCACCACAGCAGCTGGTCAGAATACGGCCTGCTCCAGGATTATGGAAACCTCGGGAATAAAAAAAAAAAAAGACTAACATAAGCGCAGATGCCGTTCAAATTATATTGTCTTTTGGGAAGTGTTCCCGGCTCCGGTTGCCCTAAATAATGCAGACTAACAATCCTTTAAAGGATTTGTATTTCAAAAGCATTTGTGTTTTTATGTGTATGCTAATTCAAAGAGATGTGTCTTTAATCTAGTTTTAAATTGACAGAGTGTGTCTGCTTCCGAACTGTGCTGGGAAGGCTGTTCCAGAGTTTAGGTGCCAGATATGAGAAAGATCTACCGCCTACAGTTTATTTTGATATTCTGGGAATAATCAATTGTCCAGAATTAATTGAGCGTAGTGGACGTGAGGGGCTATAATACACCAGGAGCTCCCTCAAATACTGGTGAGCTAAGCCGTTCAGGGCTTTGTCGGTAGTCAATAAAATGTTAAAATTTATACGATATTTAATAGGGAGCCAATGCAATGATGAAAGAACTGGAGTAATATGATCATATTTCTTTGTTCTAGAAAGCACTCTAGCAGCTGCATTTTGAACCAGCTGAAGTTTGTTAATTAGACCAATAGGGCAACCACCTAGTAACGCATTACAATAGTCTAACCGAGAGGTCATGAAAGCATGAATAAGCTTTTCCGTATCAGACATTGATAGCATATGTCGAAGTTTGGCAATATTTTTAAGATGAAAAAATGCAGTTTTACAGATGCTTGAAATCTGGCCTTCAAACGACAGGTTGCTATCAAAAATCACCCCCAAATTTTTGACTGAAGATGAGGACTGAACTAAGAATCCATCAAGGGTTAGACAGTGTTCTAGGTTTTTTTTGTGTGAGGTTTTTGGGTCCAATAAGCAAGACCTCAGTTTTATCTGAATTTAATAATAAAAAGTTATTAGTCATCCAATTTTTTATATCAGTTAGAGAGGAGATCAGGTTGATCAGGTTGAGAGGAGATATAAAGTTGTGTATCATCAGCATAACAGTGGAAGCTAACTCCATGCTTTTTAATGATATCACCTAGCGGTAGCATATATAGTGTGAAAAGTAAGGGACCAAGAACTGAGCCTTGTGGTACCCCACAGTGTACTTTTGATCTGTATGATGCTTCTTCATTAACTGATACAAATTGATAACGTGCTGATAACTTACACTGTCACCAAATAGCAGTGCTCTCATATGACCTGAGCATTGAGGGTAACTCATCTTACCCTTTGGGTTTGCAGGGCTAATGTTCTATAATCCAATCTTTTTTCTAAAAAGTGGGGTAGGTTGTTTTGGAGTAGTGCAGATAAGCTGCTGTTTATTCCAGGATAGGTGTGCTTGGAATAAGTCTGCATCCTCTCAGATGGTCTCACAGCATGGAAGAGTGTGTTGGTGACAGACAGTCTCATTCTTCCCAGTCTCCAGGATGAACATAATAAATGAATGACTGATTGACTGACTGACTGAATGACTGACTGAATGAATGAATCCTGTAACAGGTCATTACTGAAATTAAATATGTTATGTGTTTTTGAAACATACTCATGACAAGTAACATTGAAGTTTTGTTCTTTCCCCAATAATGAACATATGTGGTTCAAATCGCTGCCACTTTTGAGGCCAAATTTCACTGGCACAACCCAAACCCTTTTTAAGATAATGGATTCTCACTGAGATGGTGCCTAATGCACTCAGGTGAATTGTCTGGATCCTCATTCATTAGATTTAATGGTTTAATGGTGACAACCATGTTAGCCATAAACACTATTTATGACACACATTATGCGTTATCCTCACATGCGGTGAAAAATTCGTAAGCAAAGCTGTGGACCTCTAATTAGAAAAATACGATTCTAATTAGAGGAGTGAGGAGCCATCCAGCCCTGCCCCTGACAATCCAACAGTGCAATCAAACTCCACTTAACTCAGCGCACACTTTAAATGGATGCTGCTCCCTCCACTAAATAAACTTCCTCTTTTCATGCCCAATTGATCAAATTACTCCAAGTTAATGCTTTTCTTTTTCACTTTCTTTCCATTTTTCTTTCTCGCAATGTATTACTTTGTCACCCTTTTGTTGCAGTCTGACATTGTAGTGCAGTTAATTAACGTACAACATTTCTAATTAAAGTTTTAGTTGCACGAACCCTGCCAGTACTTTTTCCATCCAAGAAAAATCCCCTATCACAATGACGTCTATATTCTTATTTCTCTGGTTGGCTGTATTTTCCTCTGGCCAGAGGCCGTTAAAGTATCGTTCAGCTCTAGAATGCAATCAGGCATGCTGGCTAGCCAATTACAGGGTGCAAATTTGGATTCTAGAGTGACCTTATCATGGTGATCCTAGCTGCGACCCCACTATAAAGGCTCAGCGTGTCCCGCACCTCCCCTTCATGTTACCACCCGTTTTTCATTTTCGAGAGATCTTTATAAGAATGATATGAAAGGAAGCAGGTCGTGTGTGTGGTGAATCTTCCTCTTTGGAGGTGCATACAGGAGCAAATATTTGTTTGCTTTGATTCTGCTCAGAATACTCAAACAGAGCAAGGGTTGGATATTGCACAACAGCGTCCTTTGTTTGTAATCATTCCTCAGATCTGTAGGAGTATATGGTCATACCGTTCTGTTATTCTCTCCTTCTCCTGTTTGTTTATCTGTCTGCTTTTGCCTGCAGAGAGTTTGTGAGTAAACCTTTGGAGTATTTTTGCAAAAGTTTACTTCAAAACATCTACGTGTATGTGAAGTGGTCTTACATTTATTAAAGTCCTTGGATTCTATTAGTGTCAGTCTACACTTAACATTAGTCAGCAGTTCCATTGCAAAAACATGGTGAAGTGCAGGAAAATGTCCATAACATCACAGTCTGCATTTCCAATGCTTATGTTTTCATGTTTCCCATTTTAAGCACCCCGTATAAGCATTACAGACCCTAAAGAAAGGAATGTCTCTAAAGATACTTACTGTCATGTAAGAAGTGAGAGATATTTTCTCCAGTATTGTGACGTAAGTGAACAGATTATCAAAAAACAACAAGCCATATATGGTCCATCCATTTGGCTTTGTAATGTAAAATATAATGAATGTCATGCAAAAATCAGATTTGGACTATTGTTAATCAACCTCTCTGTAAACCTATGCATGAACTTGCTTAACTCATAAAAAAAATACATTCAATAATGTAATACAGTTTTGTTTGTATATCAATGTATTTTAATATATGAATCAATATATAGCAATAGGATGTCCATCCATATATTGCTATATATTTTCAAATATATGAATATAAATTCTAGTATATTGCAATATATTTTTGTTTTGTAAGGGGATATGTAGGATATGGATTATTTTTAATAGATTTATTTTGATAGCATTTTTAATCAGCCAGAAATTGATGAATCAGCAGAACTTGAATATCTCCATGCTTTAAAAAGTATTTATTTTAACAGTTCGTTCATGAGGGGATATGTGAGGTCAAACAGGCATATATATTTGCATATGATAATTGCACCATGAGCCCCGCCCTTTGCTGTTCAACTGCTGAATGGTTTACATCTGGGCTATTCATTCATTCATTCAATCATTTTCTTTTTGGCTTAATCCCTTTATTAATCAGGGGTCGCCACAGCGAAATGAACCACCAACTTATCCAGCATATGTTTTACACAGCGGATGCCCTTCCAGCTGCAACCCATCACTGGGAAACATCCATACACACTCACTCACACACATACACTACGGACAATTTTAGCTTACCCAATTCACCTATACCGCATGTCTTTGGACTTATGGGGGAAATCGGAGCACCCGGAGGAAACCTACGCGAACACAGGCAGAACATGCAAACTCCACACAGAAATGCCAACTGACCCGGCTGAGGCTTGAACCAGCGACCTTCTTGCTGTGAGGCGATCGTGCTACCCACTGCACCACCGTGAAGCCCCACATCGGGCTACAATCCAGAAAATAAATAAATAAATAAAAGTTCCTCCATCTAGTGTACTAAAATGTACATCATTGTTTACGTTGCACTAGTGTCCACATCTGGTGACATTTGTTCAGACGGTTTAAACTGTCTTAATGACTCATGACTTATTATGATGCACAAAATATTAAAAATTACATTTAACCCTCTGATGTTCCTTTTTTGGAAATCACACTTATGGTCTTAGCTGGTCAAAAAAGGACAAATGCCTGTAAAATACCCTATGTTCTTTTTTGTCAAATCAAATTTTCTTTTGTTTAATAATATTTTTTCTATATTATTTTGAGTTTTGAGAGGGTTTTGTGGTAATAATTCATATTTATGCAGTAATTAATCCATTCATTTTCCTTCAACTTAGTACCAGATTTATCAGGGGTCGCCACAGTGGAATGAACTGTCAACTTCTCTGGAATATTTATTTACGCAGCAGATACCTGGATGCCATTCCACCCGCAACCCAGGTGCGAAACCGGTGGGGAAACCCATACACTCTTTCATTCACATACACACTCATAGACTACTTATACCACATAGCACCTGGACTTTCCTGCTATGGGGCAACAGTGCTAACCACTGAGCCACCGTGCCGCCCCTATGCAGTAATTAACATCCATTTCCCCCCATTGAAAACAATAGAATATTTTTTATTATTGTTTAAATTATTACAGTATTATTGCAGATAAAATAAAGACTCTGCCATTCAAACACAAAGCACCGTCTGGTAAAAAAAAAAAAAGGAAAAACATGTAATGACATGGTGGATCTAGTATTACTATCTCTACAAATCTACTTGTGAATTCCTTAGTTCTTTAGACATTTCTAAGGAATTGTGGACTTCAATATACTATGTATTTAGACAATATAAAAGTGTGTGTGTTTCAGTGTGTGTGTGTGTGTGTGTGTGGTAGATTTGTTGATTGTGCAAATAAAATAATCTCTAAATTCTCATATGTTTGCCTATTTCCTATTAATTCCCCATGGTGGTCATTTTTGACTCCCAAGACCACAAGTGTGTTTGTGTGTGTCTATTTCACACTCTTGGTGTTTTAGTGTTGCCCCTTCACATCAAACTTCTTCGTTGTATAAGCGTGTGGTTATACGTAAGTAGATGTGTGTGTGTGTGTGCGTGTGTGAATGTGTGTGTGTGTCTGTGTGTGAGAGAGAGTGAGTGTGTGTGTGTGAAAAGGATGTGTGGAGAAAGAAAGGTGTGTTAATGCGCATTGTTGGCATGTTGCTATTTTGAGGAACTGAAATAGACCACGCCATTGACCCACTAAAAGCTGGTCTAAAGTCAATGGCGCAGAGTTTTTGTAATTTAAAGAGCGCGTTAGTTATGCACCTATGCGGGTCCAAAGCGTACACATTGCTTAATACACACAGGATGTACACCAATACACAAATATCTTTACATATGAAAACAATTAAAGGATTTTACATGTTACAAAAATGATTCTTTTCTACATAAATATAAAAACCACTACATCCTCCCATGCATTCTTCACATCGGGGTTTTGGAAACCAGCTCTGTTGTAGTTTGTTTATTCATTACAATTTGTATAATATTATTATTATTAGTAGTAGTAGTATTTATTATATACATTTATATTTGTTTTAATGAAAACAAGTTTAGATTGGTCCACCTGTCAGGTTTTGGAGACATATGCATCACTATATGTGGCATAGGAATAGGAAGTGTGTTTGGCTATAACTCAGTTTTTTGACCACACTTTGTTATTATTGTTATTCATTTGCTGGAAATTACAACTGAATTTGGAAATAGTTTTGGAACAAATCTTTGTGCCTAACAAGCGAAATTACAAAATTAATTATGTAGGCTAATGGATGTTTCCACCGTTTCCTTACTCCATGAAAGCAAACGAGTGAGGTAAAGAGTAGGTAAAATAAAGAGAACGTAAAGAGGCTGAATGGAGGAGGCTCATTCTATATCATTACGCAGTATTCAGTTTTTCCACTTACAAAGCCCGCCATGTAAATAGCAAATGTGCATGGCATGACGCAACTGACTCTTACAGGGAATGGGAGATGAGACTCTGATTGGTTTAATGCACGTTATACTGAAAACACACCCATAACTCAATTAGAGAATAAGCCCTTTTAAACCATGTGCTGGGGCGCAAACCGTATTTTTCTGTCCTTAAAATAGCAAAAGTGGATTCAGACACACTCTTAATGCTTTTGAGCCATGCGCTTTAGACTTTGCGCCTAGATCATTAAAATAGAGACCTTAGTGTTTTAGAGTGTCACCCCTGCTTAGCACTTTTTAAGCATCATGGTGGATTTGTATTTTTGCAAACAAAATATTTTCTGAATGTTTATATTTTCGCGTATTTCCCATTCATTTCCTATGGCGGTCATTTTTGACCTGCGAAGACCACCGGTGTGACTATTTTATTTACAACCATTTAGCATGCTGGAATTACGGCCTCAATTTTTTGTGTTAACAAAAACACACAAAAAAGGCTACAAGTATTATGCAGTTAATCTCAAAAGCATAAGGCATTAACAAACCCATACAATGCGATTAATGTTCATAAACCTGACAGATTATTAGTAGCGAAAGTTCTTTTTATTTTTTAAATGAACTACAATGCGTCAAGCATCACTCATTCACTTCCATTTGGCTTTATCCTTTATTTGTAAGGCCGGGCATACACTGTGTGACTTCTTTGCAATTTCCCTGCAATTTCAGCATGGTACACACTCACACTGTATGGGAAGATCACAACTAAAGCCAACTCACGATTTTTGATCTCACACTTTACAGACCAATTGTTCATGCAACACCCACTTCTTCCTTTTTGTTTAATGGTGGCTGGCAATCAAGTATTTGGTGTATTTCCGCCACCCAATGGGAAGGAGTGTTAAGCTCGTGTGGAAAGGAAGTAATTTAAAACCCACAACAAAATAATATTTTTTTCCAAAATAGATCATTATCTTAAGTATATGAACAGAATAGCATTCATTTTTAATTGGTTCTGTGCATTCTGGAATATATTCATATTACACAAGTACATCCCTGTGAACCCAGACATGTGTGTCTGTTTCAGTTTCTTCACAGGTGCAATGTGGACAAAAATACTGAGTTTAACTCAAATGGTTCGTAGCTTTGATTCAACAGTGTGATTTCCTCACACAGTTGGCAGAGCAAAATTTCTGAAATGTCTGAAAATCCTGTTGCCAATCTGGAGAGTTTAATTGTCTCTCCAATCCCCTGTACACTGCATGAACACAGCAGTCTGTTATGATTACCAGCGATCTAATGGCTGCGGATTGCTGGAGAACTACACACACGCCATGTTAACAAACTACAACTCCCAGCATGCACCTCACACACACCTGTTCCTGTTGTCCACTGATTACACACACGCACACACACGCACACATACACACACGCACACACACAAACACACACACACACACACACACACACACACACACACACACACACACAGCCGGAAGATCATTATGAACTGATTTCATGGACTATAAAGACAGCACACACACACATCGTGGCTGAGTCTTGTTATACTGTTTAGTAAACATTACGACGCCTTGCCTTTGCTTCTTTGTTTACGTAGTTTGCCGCCTGTACCAACCATTTGTCTGTTTACTGACCACGCTTTGGATTACTCTGCATACACCTGCTTGTTCCTGTTTTGACCCTTGCTTGCTAGACAATTCTCTTAATAAAACTTCATTTGGATCCTCAACTCCTTTGTCGAGTGTCCTGACATCACACATGACAAGCAATGCATGACAAAGCTGAAGTTTGAATTGATGTAAAGAAGTCGCACGAGTCAGAAATTGGCTCAAAATTGAACCCAAAATTACACAGTGTATGCAGTGTGTGCACCACCAACCAGCATCACTAAGTTCTATCATAAAAAAAAGAAAATATTTAATTAACTGATGTTTTGTTAAAACTTGCAAAAGATGATGGAAATTTTCCACTTTTGACAACAAAATATTTGTTTATTTTGTTTGCAAAAAATAAAGTTATTTTATTATTATTTTAAAGAAACTTGCCTTTTACATTAAAACTAAAATGTAACCTTTTAGGCATTATTGCAGAATTAATCAAAGTGCAAGGCTGTAGTGCTCTGTCATAAACTTGAGTAACTGGAGACATCAGTAACAGCAAATCAATGTGATATTGTGCTGAGTAGTTTCAAAACCACAAGTAACACATTGCAGAATTGTGACATAAGCTTAGATCCTGCACAGTGATTGCTGGAATCTCTGCATTCATTTATGGCAACCCAGAAATAAATATTCTCAATTTGAAAAGTCATCTCGCAACATGAAATGTATGACTTATTTCCAGTGTTGGGAGTAATGTTGGGAGAAATGTGATTACTAGGTGACTGGTCTCACTAGAATGTCATGATTGGTGCCAATGCAGTGGTTCAGAGCCTGAGCATAGTTCCAAATCAGTTGTTGTGCTTTAAACACCCAAAGCACTGGCTCTGAAACAGAAAAAAAGTAGCACCAAACATTGCTGGGGTAGAAGTAAAAACCATTTGTGTCAGGGGCTGAGAGTGGGGTTACCCTGGCCAATGTGATGAATGGAAACAGCATATTTGAAGCAGAACAAGTCGGTAGGGCAATATTTAGTTTAGACATCACAACGAAATGGCTAAATGAACAGTGATTAATAAAAATGACAATGAGTCCACTTTTTTTGGAGAGAGAAAGAGAATAGCTTTATACATGGTGCACTTTCAAATTTAAACCTCAGCTGGATGTTTTCATTTACTAAGATGATTTTCACAATTTTCAAAATCTCATATTTGGGGCTCTTTAATTTATTCATAAAACAAAGTTATGTCACTTGTTAGTTTTAAACCTCATCACACAGAAGGACTGTAATATATAGCCTATTACTTTGCTAATTCAGTCCTAAAATAAATTATCATTAAAATGCACACAAATTAGTGAGAACTAATGCTAAAGTCTGATAATGTTCTATACAAATGATCTTATATATACACTATTCCTACTCTTTTAGGGGTGCATATCCCGTAATGTGCATTGTATGTGCCATATGCTTTCTGTTGTCATAAAAGTGAATTCATTTTATTTAATTTATTGTATTCATTGTAGTATTTATTGTTGAAAGAGGTTCAGCTAATCATTTTAGGGAACACTTATAATGTTTTATTTCGATATATATGCTGTCAGGTGGAGCACTGGCTTTTGTCAGACTTCTTGTGCAAACAAAAATCTCACTGAATAATTACAATTAGTGACAAAATGTATGTTTAAAAATGTTGTCGTATGTATGTGGTTATTTAGGTACTGTGATTATTTTGTACAGTCACCAAGTTTCCTAGCTGCAAGGGTTCTACAACCAAAGCCAAACAATGTATAGGACTTGCTGAGCTAGTCACATCCAAAAGCTTATTTAAAGAGCTGTTTGTGGACAGTAGGGTAGCAGCTGGGCATGCAAAAAAGTTGTGTTGTTAGTTTCTTAAATTTTCTTGAATGATAACTGACTCTCGTTAACTTCGCTATGAGAGTATTGCGGTTCGAAACGTAGTGAGCATAACGTGTTTTTTTCCACTCAGTTTGAAAATCATTTCACCCTTAAAAAATACATCCATACCATACACAAAATATCTTTAGGTAAAAAAAAATCATACATTAGCAAACGTAAATTAAAAATGAAATGAAAAAAAAGCACGGCAGACTGTATCTAAAACACAGCTAAACATGCAAGATGCCTGACATTTACCAAAGTGTCAATGTTGGGTGTGAGTCTAGAGGAAAACTTTTCCTGACTCGCTCCTCCAAAACACCCCAAAGTGGCACAATAATATTTAGATCTGGTGACTGTGCAGGCCATGGAAGATGCTCAACTTCACTTTCATGTTCATCAAACCACTCTGTCACCAGTCATGCTGTGTGTATTGGTGCATTATCATCCTGATGGTTTGGTAGTCCTTGGCAGTGACATGCTCATCTAGCACAAGTATAGGGCCTAGGGAATGCCATGATATTGCAGCCCAAACCATCACAGATCAACCCCCATGCCACACTCTGGGGATGCAACGGTCTGGGTGGTACGCTTCTTTGGGGCTTCTCCACACCGTAACTCTCCTGGCTGTGGGAAAGACAGTGAATGTGGACTCATAAGAAAACAATACATGTTTCACATTGTCCACAGCCCAAGATTTTCCACTGAGCAAAGGTTTGGCTATAGAAGCCCGGCAATGTATAATGACCCTGTGGAGCTCCCGACAGGAGAGTTGAGGTGCACATTTATTTAATTATGCAGTCAGTTTGGCAACTGTGGTTTTGTTTTTTTTGTACGCAATCTGGATTAGCACCCGGACATCCCTTTTAGACAGCTTCCTCTTGCATCCACAGTTACTCCTATTGGAGGTGATTCGTCCCTCTTGGTGGAATGCTGACATTACTCTGGATACCGTGGCTCTTGATATATCACAATGACTTGCTGTCTTGGTCACAGATTCGTCAGCGAGATGTCCACCGACAATTTGTCCTCTTTTGAGCTCTGATATGTCACCCATAATGTTGTGTGCATTGCAATATTTTAAGCAAAACTATGCTATTACTCTGCTAATTAAACCTTCACACTCTGCTGTTACTGGTGGAATATACAGTGCAATCCATGAAAATTAGCCACCAGGCTGGCCAAATTTAGCCATGAAACCTTCAACACTAAATTGGCCATTGTTTCAGTTTCGTTGTACCACCCCTGTAGTTTTGCCACTGTTCTGATGTGTACAAACATTAATGGCCCGTTTCCACTGAGTGGTACGGTACGGTTCGGTACGCTTTTATGAACGTTTCCACTGTCAAAAGGTACCAAAAAGCGAACCGTACCGTACCACTTTTTGGGTACCCTTTGCAAAGGGTACCTAGCATGATAAAAGGGTACCAAAAGGCAGAGCTAGACGCGCCACTGAACGTTATTGGTTTACAGAGAAACGTCACTAGCGTATACACAAGCAGGAGAATGAAAACAAAGGAAGCGCCATTTTTAAATACACAGCCGAGACATTACATCGTAGTACTATATACATATAATAACGAGCCATGGTCGACCCGAGCTCAAACAAACCTTGTCGTTGTCTTGATGAACAGCCACAAAGCCAAGAAGAACAAAATTGTGAAGAGTGAAGCTGGAAAAAACAAAGGAGCAAATGATTCTTTCAGCTACCTAAAACATGAACAAACTGCCATGTTTAACTATTATCATCACCTTTTGGACTATTATGAACTCGGAATGACGGAATTACTTTCTAACAAGAGGTTACATGTGCTGGTGAAGATTAAAGATGCAGATGAGAGGTTTGCTCTGACTGGGCTATATGTTGCATGTTGTTTTGTAACCCAAATAAGGACTAAATGTATGCTGTGTGTAGTTTTTCTGTAATTGGTAACATAAGGACTGTAAGGGTCTGTATGTGTTCATATATGTTGCATTTATAATTGTAATTTATAATTGCAGATGTTTCAGTAGGCTATTTCGCACTGTCATTGATCTGCAGTTATAATCTAATTATGTTCATAGAAAAGTTAGTAATAAACATTTATACACAAGTATTTATGTGTATAAAGCATCTGTTTTGTGAGCAGTGCTTCTCATATGATATGTGAATGACCCGTGCTTTACTTTGAGTGAGATTTCCTCGAGCGAGAATGACATCGACTGAAACTTTCTGTCAAACACCACGTCCACCAGTTGTACCATTGGTACCCTTTTGGCAGTGGAAACGCAAGCCTAATAAAGGTGACCCATACCGACCCATACCGTACCGTACTGTACCAGTCAGTGGAAACGGGTCATAAGGGTGTAGTCACACTAGGATATCCAAATAATGCCTGGGCATGTTTGACTCCTATATCCTGGGCCAGAGCGCGGTTTAGTTGGGCTTGGTAGTGTGAGTACAAATGAGCATGAAACTGAAAACGCAATGTCACATTTAAGGGAATGTTTCATATGGATTTATTAATCGTTCTTACTTTTTAATGAAAGCAAACGTTTATCAAATATGCAAACAACTCATTGCACTTCAGCTGCCACCTTCAGCAAACCTCCTAATATGTGTAGCACGATGACTTTTATGAAAATTTATGAGCGTCAAAAGTGGATCTGTTCAGCAAAATATTTGACTGTGTGTCACTGCACCCTAATGACTCAAAATAATACAAAACAATATAACAAAAGCAATTTCCATTGTTCTGAGCTAGAGAGTTCCTGTTAAACTGAACAATTGCATCATCGATGACGTAAGTGTGCTCGGGCTCGGAAGGTAAAAATGCAGTGTGAGTGAGGGCCATTGGGGGAGAGAGGGGGGACAATCGTGCCTGGGCACGGTTCAAGGCAACCATGCCTAGTGTGAGTACAGCCTAAGAATAGACACTTGTTGTTGTGTGAAGACACTCCTACTTTCAAACTTAAGAATACAAACAAGTTCCAGTTATTTAAGGTTGTACTCATACTAGGCTCTCCAAACCGTACCCGGGCGCATTTGACCCCCATATCCCGGTTCATTTGACAAGTCTTAGTGCTCCATACCACACCTGTGCGTGGTTCGGTTGGACAGCCCTGGTTTTTAGTTTGGATACATAGATGTGCATGAATCTTTCAGGAGAGGATTCATGCTTTAGCAGTAAATCAAATGGTATTGTTTGGTCAGAGGTAGGCATTATCTTTGTTGGCTACTTAAAGGCACAGTTCACCCAAAATTTAAAATTTACTCAGCATTTACTCACTCTCAAGTAGTCCCATACTTTTTAAGTGCAGCTTTGAGCCAAGATTAATTTTACTCTTAAGTCAATTCTTAGCACTGTTCTTATGCATAATTCTCATAGGAAAGAATCACAAATTATCAAAGGCTTGATTATTACATGCCCTGGAAATCACTTCCCAAGGGAAAACATTGGCTTCTATTGGAAAAATGAATTTCTGAGCCTGAAATGCACACACTGTTCTCAACTGAACATTTTAGGTGATAAACCATCAAGTCTTATCAGCTCACAAAATCGACTGCCCACCTTTAGTGATGAGCACTAATGGCATTTAACGTTATATAAAATAAATAAAATTATTAAATTCAAATCATTTTTATTTATATAGTGCTTTTACAATGTAGATGAGTGTCAAAGCAGCTTAACATAGAAGTGCTAGTAAATTGAAATTCTAATAAATTGAAACGGTGTCAGTCCAGTTTTCAGAGTTGAAGTTCAGTTTAGTGTGGTTTAATTTTCACTGCTGAAAGTCCAAACACTGAAGAGAAAATCCATCGATGCGCAGCTCCACAAGTCCCAAACCAAGCAAGCCAGTGGCGAGGAACAAACTTCACCAATTGACGAAAGTGAAGGGAAAAAAACCTAGAGAGAAACCTGGCTCGGTTGAGCACGACCATTTCTCCTCTGGCAAAAAAAATTAATTTCTCCTCTGGCCAAAAATTACATTAAGAGCATTCAAATGAAACATGAGATGTGATGTATATTTTCTGGAGGTTTAGGCCCACAACCTGTGCACAACGGTTTTAAGCTGTAAAATCAAAGCCACCTGATTAGAGCTGGTCTAATTATTACTTGGTATACAGCAAGTATCTGTGGATAAAGTGTTTCAAAACTAGTCACAGCCTCTATGTTATTGACTGTCTCGGAGTTGTGCAACAGACAGTCACTATTTGTGGAGACCATAGAAACAAGAAGTGCCTGATTCTGAATCCTTCCTGGCACACATTTCTCCATAGCCTCTTTTACAAATAGCTTTAATCCTGGAAAATTACAGCAAAATTGCCACAATGCCTTCTGAGTTAACGTAAACACATTCCAGGATTGATCCGGGCATCGTTCCCAAGTTAGGGATCTTGAATCATTGCCAGCACCAGTCCTGGAACATTTCCTGTGTGAATTAAAGCCAGAACCAATGCTGTATGGTGAGCGGTGTACTGATGATGAACACATGCTCAAAGTGGCCTATTTATCACTTGACTTTAACAATTTATTGCACATATGATACATATGAGAAAATGTACAACCAAAATCTATCTTGTGCTCTCTCTCTCTCTCTCTCTCTCTCTCTCTTTCTCAGATATAATGTGTCATACCTGACAAAAATAACACTTTTGCCCATTTTGTCAAATATTGCACTGCAAAGAGCAATGTCTATAACTTTGAATAACCATTGGATAAGCAGGTACTTCAACAGCTTGTATTATTATAAAGGATTTTAAATGAACTCCTCTTTGCATAACGTTGTACTTTTACTCCATGTCTTGCATTTTGTTGATTATCATTTAAAGCTTCTAAATGTAAAATTTATTAAGAACAAAATTATTTCTGATAGCTTCAATACATATTGTATTACACATACATGTATTGTACATACATTCACACCTGAAGACATTTTTTGGCACTCATATGTTTTATACAGTTGTTTTGTGTAAGTTGTATATATGTTGTTACAGGTGCTGTATGTAAGTTTTTGACTCTTCTAAAGCATAAAAATACCATAATATGTTTGCAGATATTTAAGAAACATGCCAAGTGAACATACTTGTTTATCTGAAAAACAATGCTAAAGTCAGATATTCTGCTAATTTTCCATGCCGGAATGCTATCTTTGTTTTGGTCATTTTAACCTGCCCAATGCCAGTTTAGCCAACTATATTTCAGCAACCTTGGTGGAAAACCGCATATTTTATTCATTCGTTCATTCATTCATTCAGTAAGGCTCTGAAAGCATCCACTCGTGACCGAAATGCGACCTCCAGTGGACAGTATCAGACTCTGAAATGAGACGCAGATTTCCACATGAGGTTATTAATTAGCAAATTATATAAATATAACGAACGTAAATATTAGGTGAGCAGGTTACGTTGTAACTGCGTGTCCTAACAACACGCTTTGTGACAAGATACGCAGTAATAAGCAATTTGGCACCAGACGAAACACAACAAAATTTTAAATACAGCCATTCAGAAGCACAGAATATGCACTCACTCACGAAATGGTAAGGCTTTTAATCTGTTTAATACATATTAACCCTCTTTAACATTATTAAATGTACATGCTGAATCACTCATATTTGTTTAGTTCTAAAGTTTAATTTCAAACGGTTTATTTTATTTTCAAGATCTGAGGTGAACTATCTGCTGCTGCTTTCAGTATATGGCAATAAATGTTATGTTAAATGGCATTCAAACTCACATTGTTAGCATTTAGCACTGAATAAAGCACATGAGGTTTACCTGAGGTGATCATTGTCATTGTTTTCTGTTGTTCAGCTGAAAGAAATTATAGGCCTTTCTAATATATCAATTCGAGGTGTTGGTTAGGACAAAAACTCATTTTAATATGGAACATATTCCTTCTATCAGGTGCCGTTGCTTTTATATTGAACACGGTTTAAATGACTCGCTCCTGTCCTCAATCTGGCAACCTGCGCTTGCGTTTGTTTTGATCCAGGAGTGCAATACCTAGTTCAACCACTGGGTGTCAAACTTACATACTGCACCTTTAAATATCAACTGTATTAAAAGGGAAACACATTTGGTTTTGGCCACTTAAAATAAATATAAAATTAACGTATGAATTATCTCATTGAGATCTCAATAAACTTATATAAACAAAATTTGTTTAAAAACGAAAAGCTTATTAATAATGGGAATCTAAAAAGAAATAAATATACCAAGTGTTGAAGATCAAGGAATAAGAAAAAAAGATCATCCCTCTGTCATATAATTAATTTGATCCAACAGTATATTTCCAGTGCATTAAACGTGCAGTATGTAATTTTGACACCCAGTAGTTGAACTGGGTATTACATTCCTAGATCAAAACAAACTCAAGCGCAGGTTGCCAGATTGACGAGTGAGTCTGACGATCTAGCCTAAAGGCTGATTTAAGTCGTGTTCTAAATTAAAGCAACGGCATGCGATAGATGGAAATATTAACCGTTTGAAATTGAACTTTAGAACTGTGAAATAATGTAAACCAACACATACTGTATCAGTGATTCAGCATTTAAAAATGTTAAAGAGGTTTAATATGTATTAATTTGATTATAAACCTTACCATTTTGTGAGTGAGTGCATATTCTGTGCTTCTGAATGGCTGTGTTTAAATTTCTGTCAAGTTTTGTCTGGTGCAAACAGCCAAATTGCTTATCCTGCAAATCTCATCACGTAGCATGTTTTTTAGGACATGCGGTTACAATGTAACCAGCTGCTCACCTAATGTTTACGCCTGCAATATTTATATTATTTGCTAATTAATAACCTCATGTGAAGTCATTTCGCAGTCTTGTACTGTCCACCGGAGGTTGCAATTCAGTCACGGACGCATGCTTTGAGAGCCATTCTGAATGAATTAATAAAATATGCGGTTTTCCACCAAGGCAACCCGGGGTGCTGAAATATAATTGGCTAAACTGCCATTGAGCAGGTTAAAAGAACCAAAACAAAGACAGCGTTCTAGCACGGAAAACATATTTTGAAAGCAGAATATCTGACTTGGGCATCACGGTGGTGCAGTGGGTAGCACGATCGCCTCACAGCAAGAAGGTCGCTGGTTTCAGCCTCGGCTGGGTCAGTTGGCATTTCTGTGTGGAGTTTGCATGTTCTCCCCGTGTTTGCGTGGGTTTCCTCCGGGTGCTCTGATTTCCCCCACAAGTCCAAAGACATGCGGTACAGGTGAATTGGGTAAGCTAAATTGTCCATAGTGTATGAGTGTGAATGAGTGTGTATGGATGTTTCCCAGTGATGGGTTGCAACTGGAAGGGCATCTGCTGCGTAAAACATATGCTGGATAAGTTGGCGGTTCATTCCGCTGTGGCGACCCCAGATTAATAAAGGAACTAAGCCGAAAAGAAAATGAATGAATGAATATCTGACTTCCTCATTGTTTTTTTTTAGATAAACAAGAATGTTCACTTAACATGTTTCTTAAATATCTGCAAACATATTATTATGCTTTAGAAGAGTCAAAAACTTACATACAGCACCTTTAAGTCAACATAAAATATTGCGTTTTGATCTTTACAGTGTGTTTGTGATTGAAGAAATGGCAAATTAGGCAAACTAGCCAAACATGTGTTACACTTCACTATCTAAATGGGGACCAATTCCATTATGTAAAAAAAAAATCACTACTAACTGTGGAAAGTCCAGACCTGCAATTGTACATTATAAATGCAACTGTTTCTGTTTGATTTCTTGCAAGCTAATTCATAGGCAAATTTAAAAATACAAATGATTTAAAAACATTTATACAGCAAGATCAAAAGAGCTGACCATGAAAGAGGACAGCAAAAATAAAACAGCTTGCTTTTTTTAGTGCAAGTGATGTTACTTTGTATTGTTGACAATATGTAAAGGTTTAGAGTATAATAATTAATAAATAAATAATAATAAATAAATAATAATAATAAATCTAACCTCACATGTCTTTTCAAAGCTTTATCTACTGATATAAATGTAAGTTTTAAACTGGAGCTGTAAATAATTAAATGTATATAATTCAAAAAAATAATCAAACTATAATTGCTTTTGTGTAATCAGAAAGAGTCAGAAAGAGCTTTATTGCCAGGTATGTTCACACATACGAGGAATTTGTTTTCGTGACAAAGCTTCTACAGTGCAACAGAATTACAGAGACAGGACAAAAACAGATAATAAATATATTTTAAAAATAAAAGTAAATAGTGAATGCAAATATACAAATTGACAAGTGTATGTACAGGTATATTACTATATACAACGTTATGTGGCAGCTGTCGCGGATGGCCGCCTCGGTGTGGAGCTCTCCAGTTTTTGCACTGTTTTTGTTCGTTTGTCCTGTTTTATGTTCATCGTACGAGATCAGTTATTCCAGGGACGAGCTGCTGAACATTCGGCAGTACACTCCAATTAATCAGCAACCGGTTTTTGATTTCTCTGGCGTTTTGCTGAACATTGTTGTCGGCGGAGCAGCTGCACTAGGGAAACGCTACAGGATGCGCAGGCGAGGGAAGCGAGCCGGCGTGCTCGTCAGGCTCAGACAGCGCGGCTTCAGAACGGCGCTGCCGAGCATCCATCTGGCGAATCTGCGCTCTCTTCCTAACAAAATGGACGAACTACTTCTGCTCGCACGCAGAAACAAGAACTTTACCAACTCTGCTGCTCTGTGTTTCATGGAAACCTGGCTGAACGAAGCTATTCCGGACAGCGCGTTACACCTACCGGACTTTCAGCTGTACAGAGCGGACCGCGATATGGAGTCAACGGGCAAAACGCGCGGTGGTGGGACATGCTTTTACATAAACAGAAGGTGGTGTATGGATGTAACTGTGTTAAAGAAGATGTGCTGTCCTGACGTGGAAGTGCTTTTCATTAACTGTAAGCCGTTCTACTCGCCGCGGGAGTTTTCCTCCTTCATTCTCATCGGTGTTTATATTCCACCGCAAGCACACGTGAGTACTGCACTGCAACAGCTGGCTGATCTGATCACAGAGACAGAACAACAACACCCGGACTCTGTTTTTATCATTCTCGGTGACTTTAATCAGGCGAAACTCACACATGAGATGCCTAAATTCAAACAGCACATTACATGCCCCACCAGAGACAATAATATTTTAGACCATTGCTACACCACAATAAAGGATGCATATCGTTCCGTCGCCAGAGCAGCTCTAGGACTCTCCGACCACTGCCTGGTTCATCTTATACCAACTTACAGACAAAAACTTAAAACTACTAAGCCAGTATTAAGGACTGTTAAGAGATGGACCAACGACACAGAACAGGCCTTACAAGCCTGTTTTGAATGCACTGACTGGAGTGTTTTTGAAGCTGCAGCCACCGACCTTGACGAACTCACAGATACCGTAACATCATACATCAGTTTCTGTGAGGAGCTATGCATCCCTACCAGGACCTACTTATAATTTAAAACAATGATAAACCATGGTTCACACCAAAACTTAGACAGCTTCGTCAGGCCAAAGAGGATGCCTACAGGAGTGGGGACAGGATCTTGTACAATCAGGCAAGGAACACACTGACAAAGGAGATTGGTGTGGCTAAGAAGAGCTATGCCAAAAAGCTGGAAAACCAGTTTTCTGCCAACGACCCGGCATCAGTGTGGAAAGGCCTGAAAGACATCGAAAACTACAAGACACCATCCCCCAGCATTGATGGCAATAAACAACTTGCAAACGAGCTGAATAAGTTCTACTGTAGATTTGAGACACCCCACACCCACCCTGACGATCTCTCTACACAGCCATCAACACCTCCAACCATCTCTCTTTCCCCCCCTGCACTTCAGATCAGTGAGGATAATGTGCGTCAGATCTTCAGGAAACAGAAGAGAAGGAAAGTACCTGGCCCAGATGGTGTTTCACCAGCCTGTCTGAGAACCTGCGCTGACCAGCTGGCTCCCATTTTCTCACAGATCTTCAACAGATCACTGGAACAGCGCAAAGTTCCATCCTGCTTCAAATGCTTTACCATCATCCCAATCCAGAAGAAGCCAAAGATCACAGGACTCAATGACTACAGACCTGTTGCCTTAACATCTGTGGCCATGAAGTCATTTGAAAGACTGGTGCTAGCATATCTGAAGGACATCACTGGACCTTTGCTGGACCCCCTGCAGTTTGCCTATAGAGCAAACCGGTCTGTGGATGATGCAGTCAACATGGGACTGCATTATACACTACAACATCTGGACAAACCAGGGAACTACGCAAGGATTCTGTTCGTGGACTTCAGTTCTGCCTTTAACACCATCGTCCCATCATTGCTCGAGTACAAACTGACCCAGCTCTCTGTTCCTAGCTCTGTCTGTCAATGGATCACCAGCTTTCTGACAGACAGACAACAGCTAGTCAGAATGGGCAAAATCACATCCGACAGCCGCACCATCAGCACCGGTGCCCCCCAGGGATGTGTTCGCTCCCCACTGCTCTTCTCCCTGTATACCAATGACTGCACTGCAAAAGACCCCTCCATTAAACTCTTGAAGTTTGCTGACGACACTACTGTTATCGGCCTCATCCGGAACGGTGATGAGTCTGCATACAGACAGGAGGTGGAGCGGCTGGCTCTATGGTGCAGATGCAACAACCTGGAGCTGAACACGCTCAAAACGGTGAAGATGATAGTGGACTTTAGGAGAAACCCCCCTGCACTTCCCCCACTCACCATCATGAACAGCACTGTGGCTGCAGTAGAGTCATTCAGGTTCCTGGGCACCACCATCTCTCAGGATCTGAAGTGGGACATTCACATAGACTCTATTGTGAAGAAAGCCCAGCAGAGACTGTACTTCCTTCGTCAGCTGAGGAAGTTCAACCTGCCACAGGAGCTGCTCGTACAGTTCTACTCAGCTGTCATCCAATCCATCCTCTGCACTTCAATCACCGTCTGGTTCGGCTCAGCTGCCAAAACCGAACTCCGTAGGCTACAGCGAATAGTCCGGACTGCTGAACGAATCACTGGCACTGCCCTTCCTACACTTCAAGAACTGTACTCTTCCAGAGTGAGTAAAAGGACTCGCAAAATCACTCTGGACCCTTCACACCCAGCACACTTTCTGTTTGAACTGTTACCGTCTGGTCGGCGCTACAGAGCACCGAGCACAAAAACAGCCAGACACAGGAAAAGTTTCTTTCCTCAGGCCATCTACCTCATGAACAGTTAATTATTCCCCTACTGTGCAATAAACATGTGCAATACTTTTT
>CAIGQV010000744.1:1213447-1226250 GCA_903798115.1 Danio jaintianensis | reverse complement strand
TATATATATATATATATATATATTCATTTATTTTCTTTTTGGCTTAATCAATGCCAACTGACCTTCTTGTTGCGAGGCGATAGTGCTAACCACTGGGCCGCCATATATATATTTATTTATTTATTTTTTTCTACAGATTGGCTACAGAACAAACCAACGTTGTTCAATGATTTAGTCTAATTATCCTAACTTACCTAGTTAACATAATAACCTAGTTAAGACTATAAATTGCACTTTAGAATGAATACTAGTATCTGGCAAAAGAAGTAAAAAATATTATGAACTGTTATCATGGCAAAGACTAAATAAATTAGTTATTAGAAATTAGTTATTGAAAGACAATGACTTTTAAAAATGTATTGAAAAAATTCGGCGATGTGGTGGCGGAGTGGGCAGCGCTGTCGCCTCACAGCAATAAGGTCGCTGGTTTGAGCCTCGGCTGGGTCAGTTGGCATTTCTGTGTGGAGTTTGCATGTTCTCCCCGTGTTCGCGTGGGTTTCCTCCGGGTGCTCCGATTTCCCCCACAAGTCCAAAGACATGCGGTATAGGTGAATTGGGTAAGCTAAATTGTCCGTAGTGTATGTATGTGTGTGAAAGAGTGTGTATGGGTGTTTCCCAGTGATGGGTTGCAGCTGAAAGGGCATCCGCTGCATAAAACATATGCTGGATAAGTTGGCGGTTCATTCCACTGTGGCGACCCCTGATGAATAAAGGGACTAAGCCGAAAAGAAAATGAATGAATGAATGAATTGAAAAAAATCACTCCATTAAACATCACTTGGGAAATATGTTAAAAAGAATGAAAAATGTAATAATAATATATAAAATAATATATATATATGAGCAATATCACACGAGTAGCAGTGCGATATGTCGGCCGAGTGCCTTAGCGTCCCACCAGTGCTGATATACAGCCATATCACACTGCTACGAGTGTGATATTGCGTTTATACAACAGTTTGACGGCACAATCGTATATATAAAAAAGTCTAAAAACCCTTTTGTATTAGGAACTAATACTTTCTTCCGCTATTCATTCACATCTGCAGCTGACGTCAGAACAGCAGAAGCCGTTACTGATTCACCAATGTCACTTTAGAGGTAGTGTTTGAATGATTCTCTATCGTAATGTCTAAAATGATGACAAAACAGGTGATTTTGCTGACATTTTAAGATTATAAGGCTGAACGTGACATGAAATGCCATACGTCTACAGAGATATCTCCTTACAGTATTAGTCTATTACAGTCTACAGTATTTCTCTGTTGCAATCGAAGTAATACACAAGGGTGAAGAGGCGGGTCGAGTGCTGTTACTGGCAAAATATCACATGGCTATCAGCCAATCAGATTCAAGAACCAGACAGAACCAGACAATTTATTTAAAAGATATGTACAGCATAAAAAAAAGACAACTGCAATCACAATAAAATGTGTACTGCAAAAATGTCAAGAGGTAAAGGTAAGTAATCCAAATGACGATGCACTGCAAACGCAGTCCTCTATACCAGAATACAATAGCTTAAGTGCAAAGCGGAATTTGATTGAAAGTTGTTAATTGCTAAAAATCTCTGACTGCTCTGAGATAATAGAAAAAAGCATGCACTTCGGTCTGTTCCTCACAATTGTATGGTTTCTGATTTGGATCTGGATTACAGCTCAAGAATAAAATTAATTTCTTTTAGAATTACTGTAAAATTGCATTGTTATTGTGTTTTATACTTGTGTTGTCAGTTGCAGTATATGGAGGTAATGACCTTCATGTCCTATGGGAAAAATATTACATGATAAGTAGGGCCAGACAGAATCTGCGGACATTTTTTGCTATTTCTGCGCAGAATTTTGTAAAAAAAAAAAACTGCGGATTTATGAGGAATGATTTTTGGAGTATCATAGCTAAAAACGAAAAGACAGAAAATATTAGATAATTGAAGAAATTTATTTAATGGAAAAACTGACATTTATGTTGAGGATGAAAACTGATATTTTTAGGAAGGGTTGGGAAAAATGGTTGATATATAGGGAATATAAAGACATCCCCATTTAAGTGAATGGTAATTGGTAAAGATATAGCAATCTTATGCATTTGGCTTTTTACATGCAAGTTTGTGTGGTGTATAAAGGTAATTATGTATGCGCATATTGATATGTCTATGTATGTAATGATATATGTTAGCATGTTTTTTTCTGTTAAATTATTGTTCTGTATTGTACAAAATAAATTAAATTAAAAAAAAAGTTTAAAAAGACAGAAAATATTACTTTACAAAATAAATCATATGAACATTTTCATATTAGTCAAAAATATTACTAAAATAAATTTAAAAACTGAATAAATATAAATTTACACTCTTAGACAGGTAAATAAATAGACTCAATGATGGGCTAAAAATCTGCGGAAATCTGTAGATTTCTGTGGGCCAGATTCTGTGTGGGCCTGATGATAAGTAGGGGTTTTAAATTACAGAAAATGTAAGGCTTTAAAAGTCTATAGAATTGTTTAACATAGTGTAGTCAAAAATGAAGACATCAGAAATCACACAGAACATAATAAAATGTAATAATGTATTATTACATAAACGAGTTCATATGTCTAATAAATGTAATTGAGAAAATGCTACTGATATGACTCATACAACTGATACAATATAATCAAAATGACGCCACAATTTCAACATTTATAAGGATTGATTATGTAAATAATTTACTATTATATAATTGATAAATTATACACTTTAGGTAAAATGCATATGAATACTCATGACGTGTGATTTTGCATGTGGAAAATTTGCATCATCCATCACATTACTTAAAGCCGTGACTGATGCATTTATAAAGGCTATCAACTGAATTGTGACTCACAGTAAATATTTATAAGGCAACAGGGCTCTTATCAACAATATAAAACCATTCACTTATTTGACAGAGCACAATCGGTCTGTCTTACTACTAATGAGTCTTTGTAACTGTCACATAACAATGTTTTTATTATTTTTTTAATAATTATTTTTTAGGGGTTTTTTCACCTTTAATTAGATAGGACAGTGGAGGATACAGACAGGAAAGTATTGGGAGCAGAGAGAGGGGAAGGGTCGGCAAAGGACCTCGAGTCGGGAATCGAACTCGTGTCGCCGTGAGCGCCACAGTGCTATATGTCAGCGCACTTAACCACTAGGCTATTGGTGCTGACCATAACGATGTTTTAACATTGCAAACTGCATCTTTATAAATACAATCATGACTGACTAATTAATACTTAAAAACAAGTGTATAATTGTCAGGGTTCTGCCACTCCAGTCTTGTAAATTCTTGTTTTGGTGGCAGAGTCCAGACACTAGTCCTGTCTTGTCCTGTATCTTGTGCTCGGCTCGAGTTATCTCGGGTCGAGCACTCGTTTTCTGTCATTGTGTGTGTCTCTGTTTGAGTGCCATCGTGACTGCGCTCGGGGCTTGCTCTAGATGCGCGCTCTTGTCCTGGTGTGTTTTGTTGTGTTCGCGGCATGGTGTTTCGTTCTCAATGCTGCAGTCTAGTCGGTTTCAGTTTCGGTTGGCGTTGGGATCGGAACATGCATGTCGCATGTGTGAGCACACGGTAAGATGTTTTCACTTATCGTGTGCTCCTGTCTTGTGTTCTGTTTGTGGTGTTGTCTAAGCATGTGGCTCAGGGTTTACATTGTGGCCGCGTGCTTTAGTTTTGTGCTTTGTGAACACTAATGAGTTCTCTCATTGGCTGCATGTTCTAGTCTTGTTTCATGTGAGCACATGGCTTGTTGTGGTTCTTTGTGTCATGTGCTCTCCCGTCTATTGTCGAGTCCCACCATCCTTGTTAACCCATTGTTAGTTTATCCTTTTCACCTGTCTGTTTGTTAATTATTTCTGCTTATATTCTCCTCATGTCTGCTGTCCTGTGCCAGTTCGTCATCGTTTTCTGTCTTCCAGCCCTGATCCCTGCCAGCCTGCCCAGTCTAGTTTGTTTTGATAATGTTTTCCCCCTCGGCGTAGTTTATTTTGCTTTTTATTTTTCTATTAATAAATACCCATATTTTATTCCCGCACTTGAGTCCTCATCCTTTTCCGTAACACCGAACGTGACAATAATGTGTTATGAACATGCATATTAAAATTAAATGCATCACTAATAAGTATTAATAACACTATTATAAATACAGCTATAACTGTCATTATAATACAGTACAGGTTTTGTTGTGTCTTTATAGATATATTTTTAGAACTGTTATGCTTCATCATAAATAATTATAAATGAAGCTATAATTCATTATGAGCATAGGCTTCATAGAAAATGTGACCCATAATTATTTTGATTTATAGGTTGGGAGCAAATAAATAAAAGCCTGCACATACATAACCGTTCTTTTTCTATTCTCTTTGTACTCTTTTTGCTTTTGCTTTTATCATCTTCCTCCCTTCTGAAAATGGCCTCTAAGCAAAGGTTTGCTAAGATTGTGTCTTTTTTTGTTTGTTTGTTTGTTTGTTTGTTTTTGACTGAAAGCGAGACAGAACAGATAAAGAAGATAATGGGCATGACCTAATGGTTTTACAGTTGGACTTGTGATCCAAAGGTTGCAGATATGAGACCACACTGTTAGAGAATTTCTTGTATTTTAACAATATGATACTGGCAGTATGGATCCCAGTAAGTTACTGTAAAAATTGATTAGATTACAGTTACTGTAATTCAATTTACAGTGCCTTAACATTTTGCTGTATTTTAGCATTTGGTAATTCTATGCATATGTACACATTTGGTAATATTCTTGCTCATTTTTAAAGTATTATACTGGAAAAAGAATTAATATTGTGTATGACTCCCATGAGCTTAGACAACTGCATCCATACATCTCTGCAATGACTCAAATAACGTATTAATAAAGTCATCGGGAATGGCAAAGAAAGCGTTCTTGCAGGACTCCCAGAGTTCATCAAGATTCTTTGGATTCATCTTCAATGCCTCCTCCTTCATCTTACCCCAGATATGCTCAATAATGTTCATGTCTGGTGACTGGGCTGGCCAATCCTGGAGCAACTTGACCTTCTTTTCTTTAAGGAACTTTGATGTGAATGCTGAAGTATGAGATGGAGTGCTATCCAGCTGAAGAATTTGCCCTCTTCTGTGGTTTGTAATGTAATGGGCAGCACAAATGTCTTGATACCTCAGGCTGTTGATGTTGCCATCCACTCTGCAGATCTCTTGCACGCCCCCATACTGAATGTAACCCCAAATCATGATTTTTCCAACACCAAACTGATTTCTGTGAGAATCTTGGATCCATGCGGGTTCCAATAGGTCTTCTGCAGTATTTATGATGATTGGGATGCAGCTCAACAGATGATTCATTTGAAAAATCTACCTTCTGACACTTTTGTAAATGATCAACTAGAAGCCAAGTTATTATTTGTTGCTCTTACAACTGGGATCGACGACAATTCTTTTGTCAGGTAGTGTACTGTAAAAAGTGATTCGTTGATTTTCTTTAAAAAAGGAGTAAACTTGCTTTAAAAGTGTATATTTGAATTTACTTTAAAAAAGTGAGTAAACCCTCATTGCTTTAAAAGCAATTAGTTGACTTTATCTTTATAAAGTAAGAACACCCTTTGTCTTAAAATTATTAAGCAAATTATCACTGTAAATTTTTTTTATAAAAGTTAAATAAAATAAGTGAATCCAAATACAAGCTTAAAGACAGAAGCATTTATTCAGTGATAAAAAAAAAGAAGTTTGTTGCTGAATTTGAACTCAAATCTTTTTTCAGAATTCTTCTAATTATGTTTCCATTATAGAAAGATGCAAAATACAAAGCTTGTGTGAAATGTTTTTATTTGAAATGATAAAAAATCATCAAGTATAAAACTATTTAGCAATACAGTTATTAAATGTAAAATCCAAAATAATGAAGTGTTAATTTATTTGGTAATGATGAACACACATGACATGACATGCACCTGTTGCAGGCCCATGCATGACAATTTACTGAAAATATCTGACGAGTCATGGAGAAAAAATAATATTATTAATAATTTAAAATACAATTAATAGCACTATATGAAGATAAGTGTTCAACAATGAAGATATATAGCTCTCAAACTTTGTATATTATAAAGAATTGTTGTTCTTTCATTGTTTTTCTATGTCAACACATAGGACATAATTAAGATACAGTACAAATGTAAAGAAGAAAAATAGTAAAAGAATTTATATAGTTCATGACTTATATTTTGTGACTTAATCATCACGGATGGATGGTACCCATTGTACCCCATGGCACATAAAGTTCTTTTTTTATTCCCCTCATAAATTTGTAAGGTGTGTGTTTGTTTGTTTTTTTCTTCTCCTCCCTCAACTTGAGCTAGACCCCCCTGCAGGGCTTCATACATGCTTTGTCATGTATTACTGTGTCATGGTAAACGGTAAAGTCACACCAAAGCCATTGGAGGGATTTCCTATGTTCTTTAGGAAACAACAAACTGAGGTATTCCCATAGCATTGACTCAAACACAACATTGTGTTTCCTATTGGGAACCATGATTACATGGATAACCCTAGACTTTTTTCACATTTAATATGTGTTCTGTTCATACAGAAAGCAAGAGGATATTTTCCTGTCTAATCACTTTCCTCATAGCTAAACTAAATTCATGTGCACAAGTTGCTCAATCTATTTTCATACCCTTACACCTTGTCAGACAATTAAATTTGCCACTGTTTTGGGTAGCCAACATAAATGCTCCAACTAAACACAAACCTCACTTTCCAAAATAATATTTTTTAAAAACAAACAATGATGAAAAGAAACAAAATAACACTAATAAAAAACAATAATATTGCACTAAATGCAAGCATGTGCTTTAATTTCAAAAGCACATGAAGTACACATTCTAGAACATAAAACATTGCTCAGTCAAACTGATTATTCAGTGTAATAAATGGTTTAAAAGTTGCAGATGTCCTGTACATGCTGACAGAGAGATGCTGAAGTCCCTTATTTGATTTCAATTAAGTCATTCGGCTATTTTCTCTTTTCCCAGTTACAGCTATTTATAAACATTCATTGAGATATCTCCCATACCTCACAGAAGTGCTTTACTCTTCTATTCTTTATTTTAAACAACTGTTGCAGCCATACTTTCCTATAAACATTACTATAACATGACTAAACAGAAAAGCAAAACAAGCAGACAATGTTTTTCTATTTACTAATGCATTTTTCTCTGGTACAACGCAATCAAAAGAAACTCAATTGGCCAGAACTCATCCAATCTACCAATACTGGCTCCACCTACTCACCCGTCACTTGCACACAGAGTGGCAGAGAGATAGAGAGAGAAGGTCATGAGGGTGATAACAGGCTCTCCGCTCTCTTCATTAGTTCTCTTATTATTGAATAACAGCAGCCAAACAGAGCAAGTGCAGTAAAAACACTCACAATGTGGTTCAAACAATGCTGGTAAATATTTCTCTGTTTTACCATTCTTTCTATTGTCATCAATCTTTTTTTTTATTATTTCTACTTCACACAGTTCTCGTATTTATAATTGTTTAGTTCTATTTTTCATTCACATGCTCTGTCACTCTGTGTATTCCTGTCTTTGTCCCCATCTGCTGTATGTCTTTCTTTCTAATGGTGAGGGTGTGTGTGTGTGGCTCTGACAGTCACATCTGCCAGTTGTGTGAGTCGTTCCCTCACTGAGCTGCTCACTAATGAGATCCTCCCCATTTAATTAATACCATAAGAATTTTAATTCTGACTGAATCAATTTAATGTGATGTGATTTTGTCAGACCTATTCCCTGGGAGAGAGAGAGAGAGTAAGAGAGAGAGAGGGAGAGAGAGAGGGAGAGGCACTGATGCTTATTACATACATCATTTCACGGGGACCTGCATTCCCTGCTGACTTAAACAAATTCTAATTAAGACTAATTAAAGCATCATTTATGAAAACGCTTGTGATAGTTATGCAAACATTCTGGGTGGGTATGCTTTGCATGATAATTAGCCCTTGGTTTAAATTAAGACTTGTTCCTTGACAATTATGGCTGTTAGGGCCACACTTCTCAGATAACAGGCAGTGCCCCCTTCCTATAACTGAATAGCGATTAAGGACTTTAACTCACTCAGATACCATGTATCAGTCAAGAGATCTGTTAGAAGTTTATTCGTGCAGGTACAGTACAGCAACAGATCTCTTTGTGTTGTTCCTGGGGGTTTTACAGGATGCAATGTTCTGATCTATTCACCATGTTTTGTATAGTGACAATAATATGACTTGATTAATAACGCATATTAAATAGTTAATTTTATATATTTAATTTAACATTAAATTTGTTTACATTTTTTTTAAATAAAGCTTAGAGTGGCAAGAGATGCCTGGGATGCCATTTTGTGTTTAAATACAGTCAAAGGGGTAATAATAGATTTAATAGATGTGCTCGCTTTGTGTCAGTATCAGTATACTAACAATGCTGTCTGATGCAATTATTTCTATTCTAACATTGAGTAATTACTGCATTATTTAGTTTAATTTACTTTTACATTTTTTTTTTGTATTTCTTTTGTAAAGTTTATTTATTGCACAGCTCTGTGGAGCTATTAATTTTTATTGGTAAATGGCATCATCCTTTGATCGAACGTCTGTATAACAAGCTGATTTCCAGGGAAGCCATCACCGTGCTAAATCCATGTCACTGCACTCTTCCTTCTTACATAACTTGTAAAATATATATTTTCATTTATTCATTTATTAAAAAACATAACACTACAGTATACACTGTGTTTTCACACATTCTAAAACAATAATGTATTTCATAGAGTGACACATACGTATTACTGCCATTGGTGTATCACACTTATGTTTTGAAATAGATCAGTTTGAGCTCTGTTCCAGAATAGAAATCACTTTCTAGGCATTAGATGCATCACAGTTCGGTTACAATCTGTATTTTGCTTTGTGAAATCCTTTCAGTTAGATGCTGGCCGTCCTTTGGCATTTTTTCCCTCCTCACAGACTTTCTTCTCTTTCTGTCTTTATCAGTGTGGTACAGTCCCCCTCAGAAATAAGACTCTTGTCTGAGGAGTATTGTTCAGCTTTGCTACAGGTTTGCCTTAAACAAAGAGTGCATGAAATCATTGCAAAAAATGTAAACGTCAGCTGGTTCTTTCAATAGTCCTGACTTAGCACTTACAGCCATTACACGCAAAAGTAAACTGTAATGTTTGATTTTTCAGGAAGTATGATTTTAGCACAGTCTCATTAATCAGCATCCAAGCTGACTGTTCTATGTGTTTGTAAATTTGTAGATGACTAAAGTGGGAAGCATGTATTCGGTTAAGTTTATTTGAATGGCTATTTTAATGCAACATTAAAAGACTGTGAAACTGAAAGCTAAAATACATCAAATTTGAATGTAATTTTTGTATAGCATTACAAAATATTATAGCTTTTTTTATTATACAAGATTCATAGTAATATGATAGTATTTTCCCCTTGCAAATTATAATGGATAAGCACTCTCCACACGCATTACTTCAAGGGACATTTACTGGTAATATTCGTGTCTTAAGTGCAGATTCTCTCTGCTCAGGTGTTGAGACTTGAGACGTTTGTTTATGTGTTTGTACAACACTCATTACCTCTCTGTTGTTTGCTTAGTGCCCCCCTGCTCTTCGATTTTGGCCTGGCTTCAGCTATATTGCTTTCCCTGAATGGGAGACAGCTGGTTCAATATTTAAAAGAAAGAGAGAGAGAGAGGTAGAGAGACAAAAACGAAGAAGGGCCTCACACAGCCTGGTTAACGTGCTGGAGCGGGAGTGTGGAGCATGCAGATGGCACGCCGTTCCCAGATTTCATTTAAGCTAACCTAATCCTCTGCTTGCTCCCTACAGAAAGGCTGGGAATTAGCCGCCATATGTCAACTAGATTTGTCAGATTATTCATTACAATTAATTGCTGCTCTCACTTAAGGCCTCTAAGGCTGTGAATCGCTTTGAATTCTACTGCAAACACAAAAATTATGAGTAAAAGACTTTAGCCCTGTCATTCAAATTTCAGTCTGACCTTTAGCAGAGATCAGATCTTTGTGAGTTAGCATGTGGGTGAGGTTCTCTAATTGGTGTTTCATTCTCTTTCCCTACATGTTTTTTTTCCGTCCGTCTTTGCCTCAGTTTGCTTGTAGCCTGTCCATCTTTTACGTCTTCTTGACAGTGGAGATATGAGAGCTATGAAAGCTTATAGTGGAAATGGTTGCTTTCCTCTTAGTTAAAAATTTTGTTGAGGAGTAGCTGTTAAATTGTTTTTTTAAAGTAGCTATATTAGTCTTAATGCTACTACACTGTAAAAAATGAGGAGTAGGGTTTACTTGAAAAAAGCTTAGAAATTATTTTCACTCAGAAAAAGCTAGTAAATATTCAAAGCTTTGCCAAGCAAAAGACTAACCATAATTATTAGTGCATATAATTAGAAATGTTAAGTTAAGTTTACTTGGGAATTCCAAGTACATTTTATTGACTTTGTTTTTGTAAAATTTACTTAAAGTCATACATTTAAATATATTACAATTCATAGATTTATTTTTTAATCAAGATTCCTAGTTATCTTGTTTAATTATCCTGGGTAAACTTTACTTCAAAATGTTAAATATAATATTATTTAATATAATTTGTGATGGCGTCACGGTGGCGCAGTGGGTAGCACGTTCGCCTCACAGCAAGAAGGTCGCTGGTTCGAGCCTCGGCTGGGTCAGTTGGCGTTTCTGTGTGGAGTTTGCATGTTCTCCCCGTGTTCGCGTGGGTTTCCTCCGGGTGCTCTGGTTTCCCCCACAAGTCCAAAAACATGTGGTATAGGTGAATTGGGTAGGATAAATTGTCCGTAGTGTATGTGTGTGAATAAGTGTGTGTATGGATGTTTCCCAGTGATGGGTTGCAGTTGGAAGGGCATCCGCTGCGTAAAACATATGCTGGATAAGTTGGCGGTTCATTCCGCTGTGGCAAACCCAGATTAATAAAGGGACTAAGCCGAAAAGAAAATGAATGAATGAATGAATAATTTGTGATGCATTGCAACTGTTTCTTAATTAAAAACACTGCCAGACATTTTCAGTGTAATTTGAATTAAACTTTTCAACAAACAAATGTAAAAAGTCCCGAGACAGAATGATGGGGTCATCTATGTTGGCGTCCTCTTCTCCTGTAGTACTGCCTTAATTGCATTTTTCTTTTAGACATTTTTCTTTGTATATTTCATATACAAAAATGATTTACAGTATAATACACTCTACGAAATGCTTGGTTATTTAAAAACAAATTGGGTAAAATATGGACTAACCCAAACATTGGGTTAAATTTGGGTTAAAAAGCCCTTCTGTAACTTTTTCTTTCTTTTTTAAAAATCTTCTGGATAACATATTATTTGTTTTATTTTGGCTAGAATAAAAACTGTTTTTTTATTTTTTTTAAACCATTTTAAGGTCGATATTATTAGCCTCCTTAAGCAATATATTTTCTTGATTGTTTCGTAAAAGATTGTCTACATAACAAACCATACAATGATATGATTATTTACCCTAACTTGCCTAATTAACTTAGTTAAGTTAATAGTTAGTATGTATATAAAGTAATTTATTTATCAGGGGTCGCCACAGCAGAATGTCCTTCCAGCCGCAACCCAGTACTGGGAAACCCCCATACACACTCGCATTCACAGACACACTCATACACTATGGCCAATTTTGTTTACCCAATTCACCTGTAGCGCATGTGTTTGGACTGGGGGGGAACTGGAGCACCCAGAGGAAACCCAGGCGAACACAGGGAGAACATGCAGACTACACACAGAAATGCCAACTGGCCCAGCTAAGACTCGAACCAGCGACCATCTTCCTGTGAGGCAATAGTACTAACCACTGAGCCACAAACTGTTTAGCTCTCCAACAAAACAATCCATTTATATAATTATATAAAAATGAGCTTTCACTGTTGTAAGTTTGTTTTGCTGTTTTTAAAGAATTCAGTGCTAATTTCTCGTGTCAAAATCCTGCTGTCAGTAACTATTTCTAAAAAGTGTCAATTGTTACAAATTATGTTGCTGCAGTCAGGAGCATGAAATAATGTTGATAAAAGTAATAGCATCCTCTAGTGAGATATCATTGATTTCATTTTCAGTTCATCTTAAGCTGTATCTGTGAGTGAGTTGTCTCCTTATTTGTTGTTTTTCTCTATTTGTTGTTCTTCTTATTTTCACTTATGCTGTTTTTAACTGCAAGCATCATCACTAATGACAGCTTCAGTGTTACTTTTTACACTCTATAGATTGATACCAAACTAAGTACTGTTTATTTAACACTACCAGTTTTGCTGTGCCAATAAACATATAACCTGCATCATGCACCTTAATTCAACAAAATATTGTAAATAGGTAAATATTATTTGGATATTTACTTTTTTAAATAACTTAGACACTTAGAAAGGTATGGATCATGTTGTGGTTTTGCTGGTATCAGCACCCAAAAGAAAGCATATGCTGATTAACCTGCAAAATATCATCCCAAGCGAGTCCCAATGTGCAAAATAAGCTTTGTGATTATACCACAAGGGCTTTCAATATTTTAAACACCATGGACCCCCAATATGACAATCCTTGTTTGAGGGACTCCAAACTAAAATATAAAAGGCATCTATGTAATAGTTTAAAGACAAAGTTATATTGTTGTAAATCATTATTACAAATGGGTCTAAAATATATTTTTTAGCTTTATTATTACCTTTCTTTGCTTTGTTATTTGTTTATATATATAT
>CAIGQV010000744.1:1200674-1208447 GCA_903798115.1 Danio jaintianensis | reverse complement strand
GGTTTCCATAATCCCAGACCGGGCCGTATCCTGAGGAGCTGCTGTGGGGGTCATGGAGGAGTGGAGAGAAAAGGACTGATTCCTGTGAGACCCCAGTGAAAGACGAGTCTTCTCTGACGTCCAGCGTTCACCAGCCTCCGGCGCCTAGACTGCAGCTCTGCACAAGACGTTTGGCCATAGGAGAAATGGTCGTGCCCAACTGAGCCTGGTTTCTCTCTAGGTTTTTTTCCTTCACTTTCGCAAATTGGTGAAGTTCGTTCCTCGCCGCTGTCGCCACTGGCTTGCATGGTTCGGGACCTGTGGATGGATTTGCTCTTCAGTGTTTGGACTCTCAGCAGTGAAAATTAAACCACACTGAACTGAACTGAACTTAAACTCTAAAAACTGAACGGACACCATTCCAATTCACTATAATCTTCTATGTGAAGCTGCTTTGACACAATCTACATTGTAAAAGCGCTATAGAAATAAAGATTAATTGAATTGAATTGAATTGAATATGTCGATTGTGTGTCTACCTTTGAGTTAGGAAGAACATTGATGGAGGAATTGGAGCTGAAGGCAGTGAAAGCACAGATCTGAGACCTTGAGATGACCTCGAGATGAAATGAGTCTAGCTTCACTCATCTGAAGTAAGTGTGTGGTATTATGTCAACACACCTTCCACCTCAACTACGTGTGTTTTTTGCTGTCCAGGCCCAGCACACCCAGGACGCGGCACACCCAGGTGTCATTCACTCCGATGTCGGCAAGATCTGGGGGAGGGTCTCACTTCCTTCGCTGCCTCCTGTGTTTGAGATCTCCACAAGGAACCGATTTCCCCCCCTCCACAAATAGAACACAACACCATGATCATCAGTGACTCCATCGATTGCCAAATCTGTTCTTCCTCCTTTAATGGTACTCACTGTTTTACCATGCTTGTGTTAATGATGTCACTGCTAAGGTACCTGTTATCCTGAACATTAATGAGAGGATCGGAGCCGTCGTCCTGCACGTGGGCAAATGGAGATGCTGAAGAGGGTCTTCAGGAGCCTGATCAAGACGATTCGACACACCAGCGAAGCCGATCATCATTTCTGGACTGCTTCCTACATACTGAAGAGGACACTAAAGGTTCAGTAGACTCTTTGCTCTAAATGAATGGTTGGTGAGAAGAACAGAAGCTGCTCTTTGTTATTAACTGGAATGTTTTCTGGGAGCATCCTGGGCTTGTCCTTGCCGATGGTCTGCACCCCAGCAGAACTGGAGCTGAAATGAGTATCTGGCTCACCCCATTGAAACTGTATTTATTTCTCATATTATTAGATCAAGAAGTGAATTTAAATTTAAGTAAATTATGGTTTAGGACAAATCTAGTCAGGATCAGAAAAATCTGAAAAAAGCAAACAAGTGAAAATAGACACTTTTTAAAATCCGGTCTTCTAAACATCATGTCACTTATTGTAAACGAAATAATAACAATCAAATATCTTAATGCACTCTGTTGTACTGAAACCTGCACAGATATATTGAATAGGTAGGACTATCATTTCGTCCACTAAAGACAAATTTACGAGTAACTTATCTGATCTTTCCCTATCTCACAGCGCACCCGCAAATCCAGCCCATACTGGAAGCATCTGTCGGCACGACAGCATTCCTGGACACTTGTTCTAAGGGCACCCCACCCAATAGAAAGGCAAGGTTGATCCAGGGACTGAAAGTGCTGAGATAAAGCAGGGTGATGGTCACCCAGCGTGTCCATGCGTGACATGCCTATCTGGGGACCAAATCAGGAAGCCAGCACTGAAGTGGTCTCATATGTAACAATCCGAGCGGCATGAGAGTGGCTCCAGATGCCCTATGCCACAGGAGCCTTTGAAAAGACTTCAGTTGGACCACTGTCTTCCTACCAAACTGTTTCAGACAGGTCAGCACTAGCCCAGAATGCTTTTTGGTAAGATAAGAGAGGCTCTGCATGGGGGAGAGCTTGCTTTTTTCTTGGTTGACCTGAAGCCCCAACTGGTCGAGGTTCCAGAGCACGATGTCCCTGTGCATAATCAACTGATCCCGAGACTGTGCTAAAATAAGGCAATCGTCGAGATTCAGAATGCGGACGCCAGCGGGCCGAAGGGGTGCACTCCATGAGTTTGGTGAAAACCTGTGAAGACAGGGCCAGCCCAAAGTGAAGGACTTTGTACTGGCATGCCTGGCCCTTGAATGCAAATCAAAGAAATGGTCTGTAGTGAGAGAGAATCGAGACATAAAAGTAGGCATCATTCAGGTCTATAGCTGCAAACCAATTTCGAGGATGGACACATCGGAGTATGGGTTTCTGCTTGAATATTTTGAACAGCATCTTCTGCAGATAACAGTTCAAATTGCACAGATTTAGGATTGTTCGTAACTCACTGCTCTTTTTGGTTACAATAAAGTACAGGCTCTAAAACCCGCTCTTCATCTCGGGTGGAGGGAGCAATCTCCTCACGCAAGACAGGTGGGGATGCAGTGTTGACCATAGTGAACTACACGCCCGTGAACTTGGGAGGCCGTTTGGTGAACTGTATTGCATAGCTGAGTCTGATCTTTTGAATGAGCCACTGTGACAGGCTGGACAGTGCTAACCAGGCTGTCAGAGCCCGAACGAGTGGCTCCATCGGAGCATTTGCTGACATGCCAGCGATGGGGCAACTCAGGGAAGCAGTGCGTCCCAAGGAAGAGCTGAAACTGAGAGATTGGCTCTTACCTTCCTTCCAGGATCCCGAGCAGATTGGGTGTGAGGGAAAGGAGTCTCTTACACCCTGGGAACCTGTGACGAAGTCCACTGCAGTTGCGAGTTGGAAGGCAGTGTGTCCCATGCTGGCAGTGTTTGGGCTTTCAAACCCAGAGAGTTGGGAAACTGCTCTTTTTTTGTGAATTTGGGCACCACCGACCCGCAGCTGTGTAGGCTCTGGCCTTGAGAGATGTCGATATCCTAAATGCCCTAGACAAAAGTCTCGGATTACCCCTCCAGGTGGGGGCACCCTGCAGACAAAATAATAATTCCTTATAATAATTCCTTACATTTATATAGCGCTTTTCTAGACACTCAAAGTGCTTTACACATTGGGGGGAATCTCCTCATTCACCACCAGCGTGCAGCATCCAACTGGATGATGCAACGGCAGCCATGTTGTGCCAGACCGCACACCACACACCAGCTGATTGGTGGAGAAAGCTGAATACAATAGAGAACTCCACCAGTGCACGGCTGTGTGTGAAGATCAGGTGAAGAAAGGTGCCCTCCATACCTATGTGAGCTCTTCATGCACTTCTGGGAAGCAGAGGACAGGGAACCTGGAGAGTTTACCCTTCTTATTGGCCCCCTTGTAGCACCCATCTGGTCGGTCTGGTGGCTGGACTGGGGGTGATGACACCTTCAGTTCCACCAACAAAGCAGCCTGGGAAAGCACAGCAGTGATGCAGTGCTCATGCCCATTGTCTGGGGATAGGAAACCACCGCATCCAGAAATGCACAGTCGGAACGACATACAACTCTACAGATGTTGTCTCTTCAGTCACGTGAAGGTTTCTGAAGTGAAAAGTCTGGCCTGCTCTCCTTCAGGTGCAGGCTATATACTCTTATGATTATAAGCGACCGCACCAATTAGGAGCCAATTCATAGACATTCATTGGTGCTTTTTCTTACTCGTCAGAGTGATTGTTCACCTGGCGATTCCCCCATAATGTCGTTCTGACATAACATCGTTTCTGAGTTCCCCTACCTGAAAGGCCACCATTTCTTGGGTGAATTAACTCTTTAAATGTCAATGCATAAAAATCCTCAATAATGTACTACTTTATTTGAATGATACCAAGGACAGCTATTGTAGAAAATAATAACTAAATAAACAGTCTTAGCAATTTCTTGAACTATTCACTTCTTAAAAGGGCAATGTATTCTTCAGGCATGGGGTTAACGTTTATGACAACAGTGGCAGGGAAATGTTAGCGTCATAGTTCCTTTGTTATTGTAGCAGTCAAAATCTTTCATTTATGTTTGTGAGCAATGGTTATCTATAAGTAGCAACCTTATCTTAGGACTGATATTGGTGTGTATTTGTAAAGTGCTTCAGAAAGATGACACAATCATCCTTCTGCATCTTAACTTGTAATGCTTAAAATTGGCCCAACTCATACAAAGTGTTTGGAGACAGGTTTTGCATTCACAGTGACTAGAGTTTGCAGAGTTGTAATGACTAACCATACAGCAGTCATGACTAAAAATATATCACAAGGCAGTCTTGGCCTAATGGTTAGAGAGTCTGGCTTGTCACCCAAAGGTCGCAAGTCCAAGTCTTGGTACCAGAAGTGATTATAGGTTTGAGTGAATGTACTGTGCTCTCTTCAGTCCTCAATATCATGACTTAGGTGAGACTCTTAAAAAAGTAAGTTTGGGTTGCTTGTAGCATGTTACAGCTAACCCAGTTTGTCTTGTAGCCGTGATCCAGCTCACCTTACAGCTAATAACCAAAACAGAAGCAATAACTAATATCTACACAGGCATACTATTTAACGTTGATATGTTTAACTATAAAGAAGGTATTGCAATCACTGTGTTTTTTTATCTGTTATTACTTCTTTATAAAATAAGTTTTTTTTCCCCTCTTCCCCCTTTTCCCACTCTAAAATCTGTTGTGTCTGCCACAGGGTTCTACTTCCTTACATGTTGAATAAGAACTGGGGTCTACTCGCACATGGTTACCTTGTAGCAAGCCTGAGTGAATTTGTTTGTTCTCTTAAATCTGACTCAAAATAAGCCAAGAACAGAAGATCTTTGATGCTTGCATGTATGCTATGGAATCAGTTTTTCACCAAAGGTATTGAGAAACACTTTTTTAAATTATATTGCACAAAACCTGAATTAAAGGTTTTCCAAGCTGCAAACAAAATTGTTTTTCGCTGCTCATATTTTATTTATTTATTTGTTATTTTTATTTTATTTTTTACACTACTAAGTTAGTAAGTTAGTTTAAGTTAGTAATGGCAAAAATTGGATTTATTATATTAAATAAAAATCATATTTAGGTCCCAGCTGTCTACTGATTGTAAATTAAATCTGCTGTAAAGAAAGAAGCTATTTAAATGTATGGACATGACAATTTTTATTTTATTTATTCATTTATTTATTTATTCATTTATTTACACAATATTAAAATAATGAAAATCAATATCCATAGATATAAGGACATGGCCATGCCCATATTTCTATTTTATTTTTTTTCTTGAATAAACACATTTTATTAATGCAAATCTGTGCCCATGTATCTTCCCCACCTGCCTTAGCACATACTAGATATAAAATTAGTACGGTATTTAAGCGTTGTTCTGAAACTGTTTATGCATTTTGTCTACATGTTTTAATACAGTATACTTACATTAGTCAACAACATGCATTTACAAACATTTAGTTTTTTGATATGCTATATGGCAAATTTTGTTATTTTCACTTATTTGTATCCGTGATTTTTTTCAATACATTTTTTGTAACTTTATCTAATATTGAGTGCAGGAATTATCTTTTCAGTTAATACCTTTTTCACATGCATATGACTCTTTGCTGTCTGTAGACTTTGCTCCAATTTGATGTGGGTTGCATGCAGGCCGAATTGTCTCTCCACATTTCACATCAGTGACTGTAGATGGATGGAGAAAGTGTGGTTGTGGAGCCCAGCTCGTCTGCGTACAGTACAGCCCAGTGCTGCTTCCCTGCTCATTAGAATACAATATGGCTTCCACTAAAGGTCACCCTCTCAGAGTATAATCACACACAATCAAACGCACAAACTTCATACATCACACAGACAGTAAACAGCCGCTGGCTTTATTTTCCACTGACAGAGAATGGCTTGCGCCTATTTATAATTTTACCCTCTCACATCAATTAAAGAAAGCTGTGAGCATGTTAAAATTCTCTCAGACGATGGGCACACTCCCTATCACTACATAATTTTTTTTTGAGTCACTGATTTAGAGTGAAGGAGAGCTTTTTATTATAAGTTACATATGTGCAAATGGCCTAAAAAGCTGTGTGTGAAAAATTATCCCTGGGAAAATGTAGTAATTCTGATTAAAAAGATAAAAAGTATGTGCTAAATGTCTGCTAAATGCTTGTGTCTTTGCTAAGTGCTTGTCTTTAATCTCATGTGGGAGATGTCCACCTCCAGCGGACGACAGTGACTTGACGTTCTGTTTCTTTTGTTGAAATGACAGGAGCCTGTCAAGAGGATAAATATGTCAAAATGGAGGTGAGACTGGAAGCTCTCCCTCTCTCTGTCTGATTATCATAATGAGGAGAGCACATTTAGTAGTTCATGGCCCCATGTCATCTGATTAGAGCAATGATTAATGATATCCTTTTACCAAAACATCCTTCACACACACACACACACACACGCACACGCGCACACACACGCACACACACACACATGCATGTGCACACACACACACACACACACACACACACACACACACACACACACACACACACACACACACACAATTAGATAATGAACATTTATTCAAGAAAGGCTTTGATTTTAATATCTTTTTTAATACCTGTTTATTAGAAGGACAACATTTCTAAGGTCGCCCACAATACATACATATAACATCCAAATACCTACAAAAAAAATCTCTCAGACAACAAAATCTAAAACCCAACAGGAACAATTTTAAGACTCATTTTAAAGGGACAGTTTACACAAAAATGAACATTTATTTTCTTTTACTCACCCTCAAGTGGTTATAAACCTTTATGAGTTTCTTTCTACTGTTTACAGTTTATTCCATTGGCTTACACACAATATCTTTTCATGTCACACAATGTCCTCTCACTCAAAATGCAAAACTACACTCCAAATCTTCAAAACCATAAGCTATTTCACTCTTTTTTTCAAAACACTACACACAACTTTCACACACAAAAATCTAACATAAAGTGACTTGCTTTCCTTGCCCAAACACAACCAATCAAAATGCTACACTTATTCACCAGGTCTTACACACACTGCTCAAATATGCAAACATTATTCTTTACCGATCACTAACCAATCACTGCTTTACTCTAGTACAGGCCTATAAACAGGTCAAAGGTGACTGAACACCAGGCTGATCTGCTCCAAAACAAATGTTATGCCACAATTTGTAGTTTTGTGCCTAGCCTCATATTCACATTTGCTATATCCTAAATTCTAATTTCGTCTAGAAAAGAATAGAGGAATTCTTCTCAGTCTGGTGCTGGAGAGTGTATGATGGCCAACCCGAGACCTGCATGACGCTTTTTGCCATTTGATGCAAATGCTTCATTCTTACGTGTGTTTATGGCATTTTGAATGCAGTGTTACATTTTGAAGAAAATGTGACGCATTTTGCGTGTGCAATTCTGTGAATTGTGTGTAGAGTGTTGAAAAAAGTTGACACTGTTTTGAAAATGTGTGTAAGCAGTTGGAAAAAACTGTAACTGATTACTATCCAATCCCGACTTTACTGTAGTATAGGTCAAAGGTGACAGGACCCACCTTTGGAGGTCCAAATCCATGTTTGCTATTTTAAGGATGGAAAAATACGGTTTGCGCCGCGGCGCATAGTCTAACAGGGTTGTGCTTATTCTCTTAATGAGTTATGGGTGTGTTTTGAGAATAAACCAATCAGAGTCTCATCTCCCATTCACTTTAAGAGTCAGTTGTGTCTTGCCATGGTGCATTTGCTATTTACATGGCGGACTTTGTAAGAGGAAAAACTGAACGCTTC
>CAIGQV010000744.1:1188174-1198174 GCA_903798115.1 Danio jaintianensis | reverse complement strand
TATTTCTGTATAAGAAATGTTTGTCTGCAATCTTTGAGCATGAGGTGAATGTGTGTGTGTTCCATTTCTGCACATTTCAGTGCATTATGTTTCATGGGCATTATTTAAGAATTCTCTCTGATACATAATTTTGGTGTCTGATACATATTTGGAACATAATTTGATCAGATTTAGCTTTGATTTTCTACCATTTTTAGCCTAAAACAGGTTTTGTATAGTACATATTTTATGTAATATAATAAAATATAAATTTATTTGTATTATTATTTTAATAAACAGAAAGACATATAACTATTGTCTTCTTTATTTATTTTCTTCACTTCAGCTACAATCTGATATCTTTTTTAAAGTAAGCTTAATTATATACACCAAAGTGTTGAAGATTGGCTTGAACATGTCATTGAACGTGAAGTTGAACATGTCATTTCAGTTGAACATGTCGTTTATGTTCAGACAGTGGGAGTATTTGTGTACATTTACACAAGATCTGAGATAAAGTACACAGGAGAGGGCTGGATTTGACTCTAACAGTTCAGGAGGATGAGGGAGGACCTGAGACATACAAGTTTTAAAAAAAAAAAATCTTCTGTAAGGCACATTGGTTCAGTTTGAGGCTCTGTCGCCTCACAGCAAGCTGGTTCAAGTTTTGGCTGGCCCAGTTGGCATTTCTGTGTGGAGTTTGCATGTTCTCCCCATGTTTGCGTGGGTTTCCTTCGGGTGCTCCTGTTTTCCCCACAGTCCAAAGACATGGGCTATAATTGGATGAACTAATTTGGCCATAGTGTATGATTGCATTTGTGAATGCGAAAGTGTATGGGTGTTTCCCAGTACTGGGTTGAGGCTGGAAGGGCATCCGCTGCGTAAAACATATACCGGAATAGTTGGCGGTTCATTCTACTGTGGCGACCTCTGAAATAGAGACCAAGACAAAGGAAAATGAATGAATGAATTAAATCTTGTGCATGGCTCTAGTGTGTAGACCTTCATCAGCAGACCAAACATATGCATTTCACTAAATAGATACATCAGCAAGATGTGGATTAAAGCTAATAATATTGTAATAAATGTTAAATGTCCTACACAGACTGATTGTCTCGCACATTAGTGTGTCACCAGGAGCCATGGCTATTGATTTGGACTTGGTGTATGTGTTTATTTTTAATCTAAATAACCAAAACCATAGACTGACATCAATTTAATTTCAGTCATGAAGGCCGCCTCAATGTATGTGTAATGAGTTGGTCTGCAACAAAGGTGAGGATCCAAATGCAGTTTATTATTATGAGATTCGTCAGGCAGGCAAATGTCAAAACAGGGATAGACAGGAGCATGCAGGTAATCCAAGAGCATAGTCAGAACACAGGCAGCAAAACAACATAAACAAAGAAACAAACAAGGGTCAAAACATGGTAGAGCAGGACAAGAAAACGCTTCGTAAGGATCACTTACAATATAACACAAATCTGCAAAATGTATGTCAAAGTGAGGTATATAAATAGTCCTGGTCGTTAGTGCTTACGAGCAGAACTGGAACTGGTGTGTGTGTGAGGTGCATGATAGAATCTGTAGTTCATGCCGGTGGGAGATTTGTAGTAGAGTGAATGAATGATAGTGTTTTCCAGCAATCTGCACAGGCTAGATCACTGGTGATCATAACAGAATGCAACTTTTTAATACGTAAAGCATTTAAACACTGTAAGATAAAGTACAATACTGTTCGGCTGATAAGAAAACAAAGTCAAGATGATCATTAGTATTACTATTGAAATTATTCTTGATATGATACTACACATTATAACATTGTTATAAAGCATTATGAATTTATTATAAAACATTAAGTATACCCTTCTTATGCATTATAAATACAGGATTTATAGACTTTTGAAATGATTATTTATTTTCTACTATTATTTAACTTTTTACTATTTAAGGAAGCACGATTCTGACCTGAAGACAGAAGTCTGCTAATTGTGTAAACCCTGAAAATATTGTCTTTTACTTTACAAATCACACATTGTTGCAACTCTGTGGCCTACATGTTCCAAGCTAAGTATTAACTAGTGATTTAGGCACACCAAGCTTACCTTTTAAAGCAGTCCTCTGCTTCCATGCTACAAAGTATTGAGAGCATAAACCATTTCTCAGATTCCACAATAAGTGATAATACTGAATATGTGTTAGCATAGGAATTTGTAAAATTTAAGCTAATTAATAATTGTTAAGTGCAACACAGTCAGCAAATTTGAGACATTGCTTGAATTAGCCAGTAGCATACAATGGTACTAAAAGTAAAAGGGGGACCATTACACACAGGGGCCACAAATGAGCCAGCTCATTTAGATACATTTTTTTTTTGATTGCTCAAGTCACTGGCCCGATTCTCTGTGTAGATGTAAAAATATTCAAATCCCCCATGGTAGGGCAGGGTGTTTAGAGCATATAGGATCAGATAAGCGCTGCTGCAAGAGCTTTTATTTGTTTAAATGTGCAATAGGGAGCCAGGTATGAGATATTGATTTGTGTATACACTGATCAATCACACCAAATCATTGGCTGTAAGCCCAAGGATCTCCTCCAGGCTACTAGGGAGAGGCAGACAGTGAGATCTGAGATGGCCTCTAAAGTCAAGAGGGCAATGCAAATGCATTTTAAACAGAGCTGTAACTGAGAGGAGGCCTTCAAATCAAGCGAAGCCAGCAGTTCAACTCTCTCTGAGCATAATCCAAGCCTAACAACCACAGAGATCCTCCTCTTTTCCTTTACCTGTTCAGTGGCAGAAATATTAAATATGTAGATGTAGATACAAAATAAACAACAATTTATATTACTTCAATCTATTTATGTCTCCATCCAGAATTATACACGTCAGAGGAAAATTCAAGCATGCTTCTTCTGGAAGGCTAAAACTGAGGGCTTAATTGATGTTGGAATGAGTCTTTGCAGCCTTCAGTGAGACACGGTAGAAGCTCTGACCTGGTTTGTAACTAAATTTCTGCCAGTGGTGTTGGCAGTACTATCTATATAGTACTATATGCTAATATAATTGTGCACAAATTACAGTTTTAATTCATTATCCTATTCCTTCTGAAGTACAGTAACAAGCTTAGCAGTGAAATCATATTTGGGGTGGGGGTAACAGTTGTTCTTCAATCAAGGAGGCTAACTAGAAGCAGAATTAGTAAAAAATGCTTTTCTAAATTAATGTATTTATAAAAAAAAAAAAAAAAAAGGTATTGATATGCATTTAATTTTTTTTTTTAAATATCTGAATACAATTTTAATCAAAATTTGATGACAAACAAATATGTCTGTGGTGTTACCATGCAACAAAGACAGTAACATAACAGACACATTAGCCTAAAATTAGCCTAGGCGTTAGGGGAAAATTGTGTTCTTTTTTTTCTAACTTTGTATAGATTTAAGCCACTAAATACGTATAGAAGGCTGAATTTAATTTCAGGTAGGGGCTTTTTGACAAAAGGTTTCCTGGTGGAGCTCTAATGTGAAGGTTTGACCATGCAGTCATATGGACACACATGAATTGCAGAAATGAACAGGAACAAGTGAGATTTGACACTGATCATTCATACATCTTGTCCATTTTCTCAGACAGGGGTGTGACAAAGGAAATTGTCTCTTTAATCCAGTGGATGAGTCTGCTTTTTGTTTGCACCCAGCCTTGCAGAAAAAAAGCCACAGGGGACTGAAGCTCCTGTTCAGGTTGTGCATTTTCACTGCTCAAAAGCTTACCGCTTCCTCTGTAAGAATTGACACATCAAAATAGATTCACTCACTTGAAATGAATGCTGGAGGTTTTGTATTTTTCTGCTTCATGCCAAGACATAATCATCACCACAAGACTTTTTGTTACATGTTGCACAGTAATGCCTAACATTGTTCATGTATATAACTACTACTAATAATCAATGATATCACTAAACGTAATAATTATAATTTCACTGTATTACAAAGTGTGATTTTTTTCAGACATCTTTTTCAAAAAGTAGGTATAATGTCTTCTTTTAAGGATATGTCTTTTTTAAATATTTAAGTAAATTATTTTAATAAATCAATTCAGAAGTATGTCTTAAATATGAATAATTAGTTACAGTGGGTTTAAATTTAAGGCAGCCTGATCCTGCTAGCCTGTCAATGCCTGTGTCGTTTAGTATTAGTATGTTGGGATGTAGTTGGAACAGCTAATAGCAATATAATAGGATTCAATTAGCTTCTGGTGTTGATGCATAATAACATGATTAAGTGAATGAGTGTAATCTGAAGAGAGTTAAACCCCCAGTGATTGAAAATAACCTGAGATGCAGGTCTCTAAACAGCCATGTCGATCCTTAACATCTTTTCTTGTTATTCAGAGAATTTCCATCCACTGTAACAGTTTTTTTTCTTGTTGGCTGAAGTGTGAGGAGCTAGGCTAAGCTTTGGCACACATACAAAGAGATAATTATTATTAACATTTAGCTGCTCTAATGCTAATTTCAACTTTAGAAATTAAAATAAATAAGGTCGTTATCATCTGCTAGTATATTTGCATATCTCACAGGTGTACTTATTCTTGAGCGCTTCAGAACCTTCCCTTCCCCAAGTCAAATCAGTCAGCTCCAAACCAACAAAAAGAAGAGGTGTTCATTTATCCCAAAATTTGCACCCAACACAGAAATCATGCAAATGAAGCCCCAGTACTCAATTGGAAGACACAGCATTTAGGTGACATTAATCAAAACTAAATATGCAGGCAAAGGTGAGGTAATCTCAACCGTCTCTGCCACAGTCGCAGCTGCTGACGGCGCTGTCAGTTTTATAATGCTATACTGAATCAACAGAAGTGAGATAAGAGATTTCCTCATTTACAATGTAGGTTAAAGCAGACTTCTAAAATTCATTTTTAATTTGATGCTGAATTGTGTAAGTTGATATTTTGTTTTTTGAATGGATGTGAAATAAATGTAATGTATATCAAGTCAAAATATATTCATAGCTAGGTTTTGTTTACTGTCAAGCGAACCCATTTACTGCTGTAGATATTCTGTAAATGTAGCTAATGTGCCACCTCTAGAAGATTCTTTTTCTGATCAGTTAAAAAGTAATGGCACAGAAAGCCATGTAATTCCCATATCATTCGATATCTCATGAATATCATTCCTTTAAATATATCTATGTCATGTTTTAACAATATTAAGTATGCTTACCTTAGCAATTACTTTAAATAGAACTGACAAATCACAGGTGCAGATAAAAACTGCTGACTCTGAATGTAAGCTTAAGATAAATGAGGGCCAGTTTCAGTGCTCTTGTTGATTAAGCCTGACAAAATAAACTCCTGTAATATTTATAGACAGACAGAGTGACAGACTCCGTAACAGATGATGATCTAAGTCATCAGTCATCTTTTAACCCATTGCTGTCTCTAAACGTTGCCATTTGGAATACCTTGTCTATCTTGCACACTGCAAACTCTTGGTTGTACAAAACCTGTTACAAAAAGATAGATAAGAAAATCACATAAGCACAGCGTACAAGCTCACATATAAGCATTTAATGGACAGTAAATACGAACAAGCTGTTTAAGGCACTACCACAACCCCACACCCCACAACCCTGAAACAGCAACAATGACAACTTGCAAATGCACCTCTTTCCCACTTATGTGGGATCCACAGACATCATAACAAAGAACATTTACGTAGGAAGAGCCCGCGTGGGGCTAACGTCAGGGCAGTGGTGCAGAAAGGGCTTAGAGCCGATCAGACCTTCCCCTGGCAGCACCACACATTGAAATGCAAATATCTAGGCAGGGTTTCCACCCTGCGCGCCACTCACAAATTGAAAAGCAGTTTTTATCTATGCTAATGCAAGCATGGTAATTGAAGTTAATCAATCAATGCTAGCTCTCACTAAAACCTTGAACATGATTGAATAAAGTAATTATCATTCAGGGAAGAATGATGAAGTTGTAGACAGCATGAACCTTATTAAAGGAGGATTTTGAGTCACAATGGCTTAATTTAGTGGGCATCCTCTCGTTGCCTTTTTCCGTGGCTCATTTTCTCCATCCACATGCTGCATTTTTTTTTCTTCCTTTAAGAAATCTTGTGCTATCTCTCTTGCCTTAAACACATTTTACCCAAGAAGCAATAGTCTCTCTCTGTACCATTTAAATATCTCTGCTGTCTTAATGCTATCAAGCACAGAAGCAGGGTGAATTCAGTTAATGAGTTGTCATTCAGTCAAAGCCAAACCAAAAGATGACTGAAATTAATCCTCCCTTTATAATGTCTTTGATAAGCTCAATTAAGCTTCAACCTGCCAACAGTGCGTCCCCCCTAAAGTGACACCTCCCCTCCTAAGCTTCATGTAAAATCTCCCCCTTAAGGAAATGTGACATTCCCTTTGCCGGACTCAACCCTAGCCCTTCTAATTCACACTTGATGTTTCTGTTATTTCAGGGTAAAATGACAATCATACATGACTGCCAAAGTAGCGGATGAAAAAGAGATGTCCATGTCAACCATCCTTGAGCTCGGCAGCCTCCTCCTGATGTGCGCTCCTGTCAGCAAAGGCACAGGTAATTTAGCCTTCTTTGGTCAGGCCTTGGCTCTCAGCCTCCGGCTGGGCTAGTTAAAGACCTTCTGCAGTATGTCACCCAGTTTAATATTCACCCTACATAATTATGCAGGATTCACAGTGCTATCAAACTGCAATTCAAATTAGTTCAGGATTAAAGGCACAGTGCAGTGCTGTTTCCTTAATTGCATTGTACTGCACTGATCACATTCAAATAGCCATTACTCATTCCCTCTGTAGAGCAATAAGTCATAGGGATTAATGCTTGGGCAGGTGACAGGGCCAGACCATTAAAAGGCAGTTATGCAGAAAGCATGGCTGAGTTTTATTCACGTTAATGAAATCAGTGAAATGAAACTGTAATAGATTTATCAAAGCTCCGATGGATTTGCAGTAAATCAGTTTGATTCAGGCAATCAAACTGGACAATAGAGATAGTTTTCAGACGGCGTTGCCGGGTGGCACGAGGCGGCATGTGAGGAGAGCTGATATTCTTCTGCTCTTGGATTTGTGGCATGCCGGCGGCCTATTCCCAGAGCGGGACAGCTAATTTCAGACAGCTGAATGTGCCAGTGCAGTGACTGATAAAATGTATGGCCTTCCAGTTCAATGGCATATTCCTCTATCCATGCTGTCACAAATCCCCTTTTTTCTTTCATTTTCTCTTACCCTTTTTCTCTGCTCAATATTTCTCTGGGTCGTGTTTTATGAAAGTAATCCATGAGAAAGTGGTTGAGATGGATATTAAGAATAATCTAAAATATATTTTAATTTAGTTTGTAGTTGTGCGTAATACAAGGGATGCTACTTTTAAATTATTGCATGGCAAGCTTCAGTTTGTATATATTTATATAATAACATTTCACCGGCCATTACTCCAGTCTTCAGTGTCAGATGATCCTTTAGAAAACATTCTAATATGCTGATTTTCTGCTCAGTCACTTAATACACTTAAAAGTTAAAAGCTATAAGTAATTAGTTACTAGTTAATTAGTTAAAGTTATTAGTAACTAATAATCTTAACTTTTCTGATTTTGATTGTAATGCAATAATGTGTACCGTTTGTAAAGTTGCTTTGAAACAATAATTATTTTGAAAAGCACTATACAAATAAACTTGAATTTAATTTAATTGAATAATGACTAGTTATTGATCAATAAAATTATAAAGGTTCTTACTGTAGTATTATCGACTATTAAAAAACATTTTGTTTTGCACTATATATTTTTGTTTTTCATGATACCTTCATCAATACAAAATAACAAATTAACAGCATTTATTTGACAAGGAACTTTTTATAACATTATACATCTTTACTATCATGTGATTAATGTAATGCATTGTTTAAATAAATAAATATATGACACATATCAGTAGAAATAAGGCATAGTTCTTTTAAGTGTCAATTTACTTTTTGATCATTTGTCATTAATCCTCACAAATAAAGGTACAAAAGGTGTCTGTCAATGCGATGGTACCTTTTCAAAAAGTACATGCTTATACCTAAAGGCTCCATATTATTAACATATTATTACTTAAACGCAATGATTTTGCTACTGTACAGACTTTACCTCTTACCTCAACTAACCTTTTTAAAAATAATTACCCAAACAAAAAAAGGTTTTAGAGGTGTCTGGCATTCTCTATATTTTACCAATAGGGGATTTTTTAAAATAAGAACACATTTGAGTGGATTGTACATTTCAAATTGTTTTTTCAGAGGTGTGATCATATTGTAAAAATTATTAAAGGATTTTAAAGTGTTTTCTTCTACAAAGGTAAATTGATCTAAAAGAGAAGCCACACTGGTTTGAAGATGATTAAGAATAGAGTCAAGGCTCCTGATTAGATTAACATGACCGAGAGAAGTTTTCAAATACTTTGGAGTAGTTTTAGAAAATGCAACGTTCATACAAAAAAGGTTTGGAAGGTTATTGACAGGTGTAAATTATTGCTTCAAAAAATGTCATATAGGGGGCATACACCGATATAGCAATATCTTAGTAGCATAATCGCTGGTTCAAGTCCCGTTTGGCATTTTTGTTTGGAGTTTGCATGTTCTGCTTATGTTCAAGTGAGTGCTCCGGTTTCCCCCACAGTAATGCTACATTGCTAATTAATAAACTAAATTGGCTGTAGTGTATGGGTGTGTGTGTGAATGATAAAGTGTGTGGGTGTATGTCTGCAGCATAAAATATATGCCAGAGTAACTGATGGTTCATTCTGCTGTCTCGACCCCTGATAAATCAGGGATTAAGCTGAAGGAAAGTGAGTGACTGAGGGAAACACTACATTTTGGTTCTGATAGCTGTTTTGTACTTGCCCAAGGAAGAAGGATGCCATGCTCTACATCTACAAAGTAGAACAGCAGCTTTTCAGGACTACTGTGCACAGAGACATATAACTGGTCTTGTGGACACCAACTGGAAAATCATAGCATCTGCTATCCAATTTTTTATTATAAAAAAACCTTTATTGTATGGTTCATGCATGCTTGGTTATATCACGTGAAAGTTTTCCCTGCTCTTGGTAGATTTCTTCTCACTTTTTAAGTGTTAACTCTTGGACATTTGTCACTACTAGCAGGAAAAGGCACAAAGAATGTTGACTCATTAGCTGGATTTTTTTTTTTCTTTTATTCGACATAGTGACTAACTTCTTACAAATTGGAGGCCAGCTCTGACAGTGGAAGATTTTCAAACTGCTGGAGGATTATTCATAGGAATTAATTATTTTTAATTTCAGAGATAATTTCCTATAGTCTGTTGTTATTGCAGAATTTAGATTTTGTTTTATTTTATTCAGAAAAATTACCAATCAATGATCTGAATCAGCTTTGGCAAAGCATTGTATAAAATCTGTGCTTATGTGTTGAACCATTCAATACGATTTTTTTAATTATCATGTATACTTTTAGAAATTTGAAGTTTAGACCATTTTGTTTTCAGAAAGGAACAATTTCTCTTGCATTTATGGACTGTCTCAGACTAAAGCTTCTCTTTTACAGTATTTATCTGTTTCTTTTAGTTCAACTTTTTTAATGACATTTTTGAAAGCACCAGTCTCAAGTGTTAAAACTGAACAAAGCATGACATAATAAAGAAAATAGGTGAAATATATTTAAATTGATATTGAAAATCTTATTTCTTTTGTTTTGGTGTATAACGGTGTGGATTTGGTGTAATATATATTTTTTAATGTTATTGAAGATAACTTATTTTTGCTACCCTCTTAAGATAAGTTAATAATGTGTTGACAACTTGTGCAGTGTTTTAATATTTGTTTTGAGCAGTTTTTCAAATTCTAAACTCTCTCTCTCTCTCTCTCTCTCTCTCTCTCACTCACTCACTCACTCACTCACTCACTCACTCACTCTCACTCACTCACTCACTCACTCTCTCTCTCTCTCTCTCTCTCTCTC
>CAIGQV010000744.1:1173383-1188074 GCA_903798115.1 Danio jaintianensis | reverse complement strand
TCTCTCTCTCTCTCTCTCTCTCTCTCTCTCTCTCTCTCTCTCTCACTGATTTAATGACCTGCACCGAATGGATGTTGGGTTTTGAGGTGGCCTTAATGAGTCGTCTACTGTATAGCATAAATTCGAAATAAAACCAATTAACCCCAATCAGTGGAACCTCATCTAAATGTGTGTGTGTGTGTGTGTGTGTGTGTGTGTGTGTGTGTGTGTGTGTGTGTGTGTGTGTGTGTGTGTGTGTGTGTGTGTGTGTGTGTGTGTGTGTGTGTGTGTGTGTGTGTGTGTGTGTGTGTGTGTGTGTGCGTGTGTGTGCGTGTGAGTGTGTGTGTGTGTGCGTGCGCGTGCGTGTGCGTGTGTGTGTGTGTATGTGTCTGTGAGTTAATGGTTCAGTGCTGCCTAAATCATTGATTAGAGCAGCATTAGTAAATGACCATCTGAGTGGTGATGAAGCCTGTTAGCACTAATACAGAGCCCATGGTCATTATTTTACATCTTAGTCTCCATATCTAACTCTCTAATCCAATATCAGATTTTCTTATTAATGTTTTACATGCTTGTCTGCCTTTGTTTTGAAATTGACTTATTTGTTGGAAGGAATAATGTTATGCAGAAATGTATAAGTTCACACATGAGTCTGAAATCCTATAATGGAGCACATTGCTTCCCGGACAAAATTTAACTGAATCAGTTTTAATCTAACTTGAACTACACCAGAAGTCTACTAATACTATGTAGCATCCCTGGAATGTTAAATATGTTCTATAATATGACATATTGTTGTAAATTTGTATGCCTCCCCCTCCAACCCCTATATGTAAAGTGACTTTAGTACATCTACATTGTAAGAATGCACTACATAAAAGTGCATCCAAGTGTGTAGTTATATATTTTGCTGGAGCTCTACTATGTTATCTTACATAGACCCAGCTTTTGTAGCCAACCTTAGAGGATTTACAAAACTTTTACAATTTATAGAACTGCATCAACTGCACAAGTTGCAGGACACTTTACTTGGGACTGTTGAGTCTCACTTGTATGACGGTCTTTATTGGTAAAGAGACAATCTATATGGAGTTAGCAAGTGCATCAGTTTGATTCATGCTTTAATTTGTGAGTGGATCTCAGTGCAAGGAATATTAACACCGTCTTTGATGACTCTATAAATGAGGTTGGTCCACAACAAACCATAGATCATAAATTAATACTCATAAAAATAACAAGCACACAGGCAGATTAGACATTAAAAAGCAGCAGCTAACAAAATACTTATTCCAGTTTCTTCATAATACAATGAAGCAAGACAAGATCTCAAAATTATTTAAATATGCTTACAACTGATTTGTAACTAAATTCAACTAATAAATATTTAGCAAATACATTTTATATAGTTGAACTATAGATATATACATATATGAAATGGCAATTCAATTATTTTCCAATTAAGCCTTGTAGTTGGTTTGACAGCTTTGACAAAGAGAGATATAAATTTTTATATGTGGCAAAGCTAGAAATATGATGTCACAATCATTAAAATCACAAATTGCTATGAATAAATTAACCACACATACACACGCACACACATGCGCACACACACACATACGAAATTATTTATACTGTTGAAACTGCATATTTTGTCCCCTAACCCTGAAACTTGAAAATAAACAGAAAACCTACCAGTTTTTAGATAAAAATGTTTATTTATTCATTTATTCATTCATTCATTTATTTATTTATTTATCTGTATTCTGATGACAAAGAAAGTTTATATTGTAACACCTACACAGAAGGTATTCATAGGGCTTAATTTTTAATTTTTATGTTAGAACCTTATTCCTAAATGGAATAAATTCTGAATTTTCTTCAAAAAAATTTACAAACAATTCTACACAACTCTACAGGCCATTCTTCTTTGTATTACCTCTCAAGCCCCATTGGGTTGGATGGGGAGCATCAGTGTACAGCCATTTTCAGATCTTTCCTGAGATGTTCATTCAGATTCAAGTCTGGACTCTGGCTGGGCCACTCAAGGGCCTTAAGCTTTGTCCTGTAGCAAATCATTTGTAATCTTGGCTGTGTGCTTAGGGTCATTGTCCTTGTGATAGATGAACTGTCATCAGTCTGAGGTCCACGGCTCTCTGGAGCAGGTTTTCATAAAGGATGTATCTGTACATTGTTGCATCTTTCTCTCGATCCTGACTAGTCTCCCAGTTCCTGTTCCTGAAAAGCATCCTCATGATGCTACCACCACAGCAAAGCAATCTTTGTTTTACAGAATTTTCTCATGGTCTTAAAATCCTTTAGTTTCCTTGGCAAACTCCAGGCAAGCTATCGTGCTCCTTTTACTCCTTTGAGTGACTTCTGTCTATGTGTAATAATATTTGGTTGTCTCATTCATGGCATCACATTTTCAGTGATAATTCTACATTAGCATACCAAAGCGAGGTGCTAAAGGGCTACCAAGAACAGCTAATGCAGCTTCAGTCGGTCAATGAACACCTGACGCACTCCATCCAATCCCTGCCATCACCCACGCCGAAAACAGTAAGCTTTGCTCTTCCTGATAAGTTTGATGGCACTGCTGAACAATGTAAAAGCTTTCTCCGTCAAGTAAAAATTTATCTGGAACATCAAGAGGATAAATTTAACTCTGAAGAGAAAAAGTGTGCATTTGTGATGACATTATTAACTGGCAGAGCTATTGACTGGGCTGCATCTGTTTGGGACTCACTGGAATACTTTATCCAACAAATCCGTGAGGTTTTTGAATACCCAGCAGGGGGTAAAGGAGTGTCGATGCAACTCATTAATACCACGCAAGGAAACCGCAATGCTGCGAACTATGCCATTGAATTCAGAACACTCGCTGCACAGAGTGGATGGAATGATGTAGCTTTGAAAGCCATGTTTCATCGCAGTCTCAATGTGGATCTTCAAACAGAATTAGCCTGTAAAGAAGATTAATTGTTTTTCTCTGAATTTGTCAAGCTGACCGTTAATTTAGAGAATCTCATGAGACAAGTGCCCAGATGGAAAAACAGCACATTTTAACAGAGTGTTACAAAGTCCATGCTTTCCACTGAAACAACTTCTCCAGATGAACCCATGCAGCTTAATATATCCAGTCTCTCCGAAGAGGAGAGAGAAAGACGTCGACATCTCCAATTGGGTTATTATTGTGGAGAAGAGGGTCATCGCAGCTTTGGATGCCCACATAAAAACCGCAGCACTCCCAGTGTAAATATTGAACACTTCTCAGTACTCAGTAATAAATCATTCACATTACCTGTTACTCTTTAAACTAATACTATGTGTTTTGACTTGACAGCGATGATTGATTCTGGGGCAGCACTAAATTTGATCAGTAAATATGTCATTTCAAAAAACAATATTCCAACTCAATCCTGCACTCCACCTATTAAAATCAAGACAATCAATGACACTCTGATTGGCAATGGGATAACTCAGCAAACTCAAACCCTCACTCTCTACATCGGAGCACTACATCAAGAATCCATCACTTTCTACATTGTTGACTCACCCAAGTATGAGATTATTGTAGGACACCCAGTGCTGTTTATTCATGACACTGAAATTTTCTGGCATCATGGAGAATTGACTCAATGGTCCCCGTTCTGCTTAGAGAAATGTATCTCCATGAAACCCCAACCATGTCTAACAACCAGTATTGAGAGTTCGGGAACCCATAGAACCGTGGCTATTCCCGACTGTTATCAGGATTTGTCAGAAGTGTTTAGCAAAACTAAGGCTACTCAACTTCCTCCACACCACCCCTGGGACTGTGCTATTGATCTGCTTCCTAATGCTGTGCCACCCAAGAATCAAATCTACCCTCTCTCTTTAACAGAAAGCCAGGCCATGAATGAGTATATCGACGAAGCCCTGGATTCTGGTTTTATTTGGCCATTCACATCTCCGGCGGCTGCAGGGTTCTTCTTTTTTGATAAGAAAGATGGAGGTTTGAGGCCATGCATTAATTATAGAGGGCTGAATAATGTTACCGTCAAGTTTCGCTACCCACTTCCTTTAGTTCCCTCTGCCCTACTTCACTACGTGAAGCTACCATTTACACTAAACTGGATTTATGAAGTGCCTACCATCTGATCAGAATCCAGGAGGGCTATGAATGGAAGACTGCTTATATTCTCATCTATTTTAAGTCTGAAGCAGATCATATTAATCATGTCAGAAGTGTCCTCTCTAGACTACTGGAAAATCAACTGTACGTAAAGGCAGAAAAATGTGAGTTCCATGTGAAACAAACTTCCTTTTTAGGCTACCACATCAGTCATAATGGAGTGAGAATGGATGAACTTAAGGTTCAAGCAGTCATGGAATGGCCAGTACCATCCACAATCAAAGAACTACAGAGATTCTTGGTTTTCGCAAACTTCTACAGAGGTTTTGTCCGGAATTACAGTTCAGTCGCGTCTCCTCTAACATCATTACTAAAAAGGAAAGCCCAAGAAGTTGAAGTGCATTGATGAGGCGTTCATTGCATTAAAAGAAATGTTCACCACAGCCCCCATCCTGAAACATCCAGACCCTAACTCACCTTTTATAGTAGAGGTTGATGCTTCTGATCGTGGTATAGGAGCAGTACTGTCACAAAGACATGGAACACCCGGTAAACTACAACCATGTGAGTTCTTCTCTAGAAAACTAACTGCTGCAGAACGTAACTATGATGTGTGCAACAAAGGAACTTTTGTCGATGAAGGAGGCCATCGCAGAATGGCGACAGTGGTTAGAAGGAGCCATTCATCTATTTCAAGTAATCACAGACCACAAGAATCTTGAATATATTAAGAGTGCAAAACGCCTAAATCCCAGACAAGCTCAATGGGCCCTCTTCTTTACAAGATTTCAGTTCACAGTGACATATCAACCTGGAAGTAAAAACTGCAAAGCTGATGCCCTCTCTCGACGTCATGATTCTCCAACAGACTACAATAACACTAAACCCATACTCCCTCATACGGTGGTAATTGCTCCAGTTTCCTGGAATACCATGGAGGAAATCCAGCGTGAACACCATCACAGACCGCCACCTCCACAGTGTCCTCAGAATAAGCAATATGTCCCAGTAAGTTTACGTCAGCGCGTCATGCAATGGGTCCATACTTCTCTAAGTGCAGGTCATCCAGGTATCTCTCGCACACTTCACTTAATCAAAAATTAATTCTGGTGGCCAGACATGAACAAAAACATCACCAACTATGTAAAGTCATGTCAAGTCTGCGCCCAGTCAAAAACACCAAAAGAATTACCTTCTGGACTCCTTAAGCCTCTGCCCATTCCACAACGACCCTGGTCACATCTGTCTATTGATTTCATCACTGACTTGCCTCCATCCAATAACTTCACCACCTGATCATCATCGATCGCTTCTCCAAGTCCTGTCGCTTAATTCACTTACCAAGTCTACCCACTGCCATGGAAACCCGCCCAAGCCTTGTTCCAACATGTTTTTAGGGTTTATGGAATTCCTAAAGACATTGTCAGTGATCTTGGCACACAATTTACCTCTCAGGTTTGGAGAGCCTTCTGTCAACAGCTGGACATCAATGTTAGCCTCACATCTGGATATCATCCCCAAGCTAATAGTCAAGTCGAACGTCTTAACCAGGAGATAGGCCGATATCTCAGGACCTACTGCAGTCGGGAACAACATCGATGGTCTGAGTTCTTACCATGGGCAGAAAATGCTCAAAACTCACTAACCCACTCCTCCACAGGCCTTACCCACTTTCAGTGCGTCCTGGGTTTCCAACCTCCATTGTTCCCGTGGTCTGGTGAGCCCTCTTCAGTTCCCGCCGTCGACGAATGTATCTGGCGTAGTGAGAGGATGTGGGACAGTGCCCATGTTCGTCTCCAGTGGGCTGTGAGAACACAAGAGTTCCAAGCCAACAGATGACATCGTCCACACCCTCCCTACCAACCAGGACAATGGGTCTGGCTCTCACCAAGGGACATTAAGTTGCGACTACCCAGCAGGAAGCTCAGCCCAAGGTACATTGGCCCTTTCAAAATTCTTAAAAGAATAAATGAGGTTATTTACCAACTAGAGCTTCCAGCTAACTACCGCATATCTCCTTCCTTCCATGTTTCCCTTCTCAAACCGGTCCACCCGGAGGCTGACCCCGGCCAGAAGGCCCCAGGACCACCCCCGCCATTGGACATTGATGGAAATCCGGCGTACCGGGTGAATGTGTTACTGGACTCGAGATGAAGAGGGGGTCAGCTCTGGGAGCTGGGAAGGGTATGGACCTAAGGAGAGATCATGGGTAACTGCCCAGGATATTCTGGTCCCCTCTCTCATCGAGGAGTTTCATCAAGCCAGCTACAGGAGTCGCTCCTAGAGGGGGGGTTCTGTAATGCCACACCAGCAGAGGGAGCCCTCAGAGTACTGACTCAACTCCACTTCCTCTGCGCTCACTTCCTGTTTGGAGCATATTTCAGCGAGGACTTCACGAAGTATTGCCAGTTTCCTGCCTTACCGAGCGTTGTTCCAAGTGACTTTCATGACTGCTATCCTGTGTATGACCTATTTACCTCACATACGTTCCTTGTCTTTGCCCTTTTGCTCTGTTTTGGACTTTTTGGACAGTTTTGCTCTGTTTTGGACTTGACCCATTGCCTGCCTTACTACTTACGCTTGTTGAATTTCCCTTGTGTTTGATGAAAGATCAGGACTGCTCACCTGTTACCAACTCTCTGCCTGTTTTCATGTTTATGTCTCTGTGCAAACCCTTTATTAAACTTCCGCAAATGGATTCTAATATTGCCTCAGCCTCCTCATTACAATTTAGTAAAATATTATGTACTGTCATCATGGCAAAGATTTAAAAAGAATCATTTATTACAAATTAGTTATTAAAATGTATTTATTTATATGTATATATATATATATATATATATATATATATATAAATGCAGTTTTTACATTTTTAAAAAGCATTATATGGCCATTTGTTTATGGTCAGTTCTTTTTCCGATTGGCTACAAAACAAACCACGGTTATCCAGTGACTCGCATAGTTAGACTAACTTGGTAGTTACTTAATCTAATTAACCTAGTTAATTGCACTTTAAGCTGATCATAATAGTATCTTTCAAAATAACTAGAAAAATAGTATTTACTGTCATCATGGCAAAGACAAAATACATTAGTTATTAGAAATCATTTATTACTTTATTAAACTATTATTACGCAAACTGTCTTTGTTCACCAGGCCTTAGCTCTACTAGCTGTCCACTTATAAAAGTGCAATATTCTCATTCCAGTTATAGTTTGAAAAGAAGGATTATAGATTATAAATTATGTATTACATATATGTTATTATATATACTGGAATGTGTGATCTGCCCCTGTAACGACAAACTAAAATAATTATTGTAATTTTAGACATTTTTTTTCACTCTGCTAGCTACCATTTCCAGCTACCTAGCTAACAATCTGTTATTAATAACTTATAGGAAAGCCAGGATGTCACTGTTATTACCTGTCAAACACCTCATATCCTTTTTTTCCCATTGTTTCTTGCTGTATGAACTTGCCATAGACACTCTTACCTGTCATGCAAAGATTTTTCAGTCTTCAAGAGTCTTTAGGAATGGATTTGCTCCTGTGGCCCCATTTGAGTGTCTAAGTGTGTTTGTACTCTCCTGACACTTCCACCAGAGTGACAGTGATAAATGCTGAACATGGGGCACATTAATGCAAGAATCCCTGGTCAGTGTCAGTCTTTTTTGCACTATATCTACTTAAACCAACAGGATCACACTGCAAGCAATAGTAATATACCCTCTGGAGAAGAACCTCTACAGTGCCTGCAAATATTTTCAGATATCAACGAAGTGGAAAATACCCATTCAACCACAGGACATGAGTGGGAACTGAGAGAATATATTTTATAATTTTTATTACATTAATAAATAAAGAATCTTGCATTTAATTTAAGTGCTTGCTTAAAAAATAAGATTACAGTAAAATAGAATAATTGCTGTATTAAATATTTTTGTTAATGGTATGTTTTTTTAGATGTGGGACAGTGACATAGCCAAGGGGGTGCTGGTGGTACCCACAGTTGTGGCTGACACACCCAAAAATAGATGCAGAAGTTATTTATAGGCACTAGTCCAATCTTAAGTATTTTTCTAAACTTGATTGTTGGTTACTTACAATAAGGGTTTATAAGCCAAATCTGTAGCCTGCACCTCATCTGACATTTGATGATCAGAAATTTGCTGTAAAATTTAATTTACCAGTGACTGCAAATCAGAAGGCTGGTAGGCATTTTGACACATTTGTTTTTGACATAATAAAGATGGTCTAATTGTATTAGAGTAATAAAAAAATGCAGGTAAAATTTTGATGTTATGTAATTTAGGCTATCTGCTACAGTATTTGCTCAAGCAAAATGAAACCCCAGAAACTATATGGTATTTTTAACGGGTAAAAGACATTTATTGATTTTAATTTAACTTCTGTAAGCTCATGGCGTTAAAAATGAAAATGTAACCTTAAAAAAAATAATTAAATGATATGATTTTTAAACTATAACAAAATATGTTAAATAAATAAATAAACAATATGACAAGTAATAATAGCTTATGGCGGAATTTTTAAAACTGTCAGTTATAATGGACAATGTGTGTCCAAGATACATCATCTAGATGCACTGGGACGCATCGTCAGTGATGTATCCTGGGGTCATTGGGTGTTTCGGGTCTTTCAAAATCAGACACCCTCACTCAGGTGACCCAGCTGAGGTTGATCAAACCCCAGCTTGCGTCCCAGTATCCATCACCCACGGATCAGCCCTCTTTATCCATAGCCATCTTGTGGCTTTCTCTGCAGCTTCACAAACGGACTTAATGGCCCTCTTCTTAGTTGCTACTGCTAGGCCTAGTTGGTTGACGACTTTACAGAGTGAATGCCCTGCAAACCCTCTACAGCCCACCTCTATTGGCTCACAGTGGGTCCTCCAGGCCCCTTCCTGGCACTTCTCTACTAGCTCCTGGTACTTTGAGTATTTCCTTTCATTTGTCTCTTCCATCTGCTCTTCCCAGGGCACTGAGAGTTCAAGCATAATCAACTGTCTTGTTGCCTCAGAAATTATAATTACGTCTGGTCGGAGTGATGTTGTAACTATGTGCTGTGGGAACTTTAACTGCTTCCCCAGGTCGACTTGCAACTGCTAGTCAGGGGCTGAGTGGAGGAGGCCTGACCTTCTCCTTTGCAGTTGGCAGGGTTCCTCCCCAGCTTTCACAAAGTCAATCCTCCTTTTTTAGAGCAAGATGGTACCTACCAGAGATGATGGCATTGCATATGCTTTCTGCCACCGCCATCAGTACTTGGTCATGCCACCAACGGTAGCACCCTTCCGCCAGGGCCTTTGAACAGCTGCTCAATAGGTGTTGTAAGGATCCCTTACCAGAGCATAACTGGCATGCTGGTGTCTCAATCTTGCCCCACACATGAAGGTTGGCTGGACTTGGTAGTGTATCGTACACAGCCTGGATGAGGAGTCGGATGTGCTGGAAGTCTGCCTGCATGATGGGCCTTGCCTACTAGGGTCTTTGGGAAAAATCCCAAGCCAGCTCTCCCTGTTGCCAGTGTGCCAACTCCTTCTGCCAGAGGCGTGACTCCGCCACCTCCACTGCTGTCTCTGCCCTCCACTTTCTCCCTGTTCTCACCTCAATGCCAGCTCCTGACACTTTCTGAAGTCTCTATACTGCGGGGCTTCTCTTGTGCATGCCACCTTAAATTTTTCATAGACTGACTTGAAAGGCAGCTGTATGATGTTACTGGTCCCATAGAGGGCTGCACTGCTGAGACTGCAGGGCAGGCCTAGCCATCTGCGCAGAAAGCTTGTGATCTTTCTTTCCAGGGACTCTACTGTTGACATAGGGACTGAATAAACCAGCATAGGCCACAGGATGTGTGGTAAGATGGAGTGCTGGTAGATCCAGGCTTTAAATCTGCCTGGCAGTCCTGACTTGTTGACCTCGGTCAGACAAATTTCCAACTCTTTGCTGGACTTCTGGATGGTGGTGGTGTCTTTCAGAGATGCGTTAAACCACTTTCCCAAACTCTTCACTGGCTGCTCAATAATGGAGGGAATGGCAGTTCCAGCCAATGAGAAGCTAAATTTGTCAACCACTGTACCCTTTTTTAACACCATTATAATTATTTGGTTGGCTTGAAGATTATCCTTGCCCAAGTGATCAATTTCTCAAGACCTTGCAAAATCCACCTCCCTCCTGGGACCGATGTTGTTGTTACTGTTAGGTCATCCATGAATGCTCTTATTGGGGGCTGCCACACACCAGACCTGGTTGGAGGGCCTCTGCATTCCACCTCAGCTGACTTGACCACTATGTTCATTGCCAGGCCAAAGAGGATAACTAAGATTGTACACCCAGTTATTATCCCTTTTTCAAGCCGATGCCAGTCTGATGTTTTTGACCCAGAAGTTACCCTGATCTTGAAATTGTTGTAATAATTCAAGATCAGGTTCAATTCAATTCATAATTATTTATATAGCGCTTTTCACAATATAGATTGTGTCAAAGCAGCTTAACATTGTTCTAGTAAAGTCCAGATTTCAGAGTTGAAGTTCAAGATTTTAGAGTTGAAGTTCAGGTCCTTGATTGCATTGGGAACATGGTGGCATTGTAATGCAAGTTCAACCAACCTGTGAGGTATGTATCCCTAACCATTTGCCAAATCCATCCACAGCACACACAAATCCTCTCTGTTGTCATGGGCTTTTCTGATGAGCTGTGTAACTACACCAGTGTGCTCTAAGCAAGGAACTCCAGGTATGTCACCCTTCTGCACTGAGGAATCGATGTAGTTATTCTTGAGCAGAAACTCTTTAAGTCTCCGGGAACCAATGCTAAAGAGCACTTTCTCTCCGACACTCATCAGTGAGATCAATACTCAAACTGATCAATACTTTTGGAGATTTCCTCTTTTGGGATTCACACTCCCTCTGCACACCTCCACTGGTCAGCAACTCTCCCTCACTCCCATCACTCTCAGGATTTTCCAGAGGTGCCGCAGGAGCTGGGCACAGTGCTTGTACACAATATATGGTACACCACTTGGGCCTGGAGCAGAGGCGGAGCATGCTGTTCTAACAATGTCCTCGACCTCTTTTACGCTCAGCTCCCTCAGGTCGAACAATGTTGTTGGGAGGGCTGGGTTGATTAGTGCTCTGTTCTGTTCAAGCTCCTGTTCTCTCATTGGATCACTTAGCGTGTCATGCAGGAATGTGTTTACTTCCTCGGCTGAACAGGTGAGCCTGCCACTTTGTTTATCCCCAAGTTGTTGCTTTGTGAAACCAAAAGGATTTGCAACTAAAGCAGCACACTTTCTAGCTCTCGCTCTCCCTCTTCTTCTATGCCACTCTGTTCTCCGAAGGATTGCCAGCCTTCTCCTTAGGATGTCTAGAAGTACAGCTAATCCTAGTTTATCCTCCTCTGTAGACCTCTTGTATCTTTTCTTGAGGGTGCAGAGCTCCTTCCTTAAATTCCTGGATCTTGGTAGTTCTAAGATTCAAGGTATAAGTTGGCCTGGTGTTTTCTTTCTTGATAAGGCCAAATCTTTCTGCTGCATAGCTACCAATTACAGCAGTCATTGTGTGAAGTCGGCGATCTGCATGTCCTTTTGGTGTAGCTTGGATGATGTTCATTACATCTCTGCCCATCTAGCACAAGTATTGGGCCTAGGAAATGCCATGATTTTGCAGCCCAAACCACCACTGATCCACCTTGATGCTTCACCCTGGACATGCAAGAGTCTTGGTGGTATGCTTCTTTGGGGCTTCTCCATACCATAACTCTCCCAGATGTGGGAAAGACTGTGAAGGTGGACTCATCAGAGAACAATATATGTTTCACATTGTTCAATTCAATTCATGTTTATTTCTATAGCGCTTTTACAATGTAGATTGTGTCAAAGCAGCTTAACATAGATGTTCTAGTAAATTGAACATGTGTCAGTCCAGTTTTCAGAGTTTAAGTTGAGTTTAGTTCAGTTCAGTGTGGTTTAAATGTTCACTGCTGAAAGTCCAAACACTTAAGAGCAAATCCATCGATGCGGAGCTCCACAAGTCCCAACCAAGCAAGCCAGTCGCGACAGTATCGAGGAACAAACTTCACCAATTGACAAAAGTGAAGAAAAACAAAACCTTGAGAGAAACCAGGCTCAGTTGAGCATGACCATTTCTGCTCTGGCCAAACTTCTTGTGCTGAGCTGCAGTCTAGGAACCAGAGGCTGGAGAACACTGGGTATCCATCGTGGAGAACGGCAGGTGTGAGTAGGTCACCGGCAGGTGATCATACTGGCCCACGGGATCAATGCAAAGACTCGTCTGTCACTGTGGTCTTTCAGGAATCAGTCTCATACTCTCCGCTCCTCCATGACCGCCGCAGCGTCAGCTCAGGATATAGTCTGGTCCAGGATTATGGATACCTTGGCATCATTTCTTCACAGGTCTTGGATCGCATCAATGTCGCTGCATAATCTCTAGAGGCCTCTAGATGAGTATCACCAGGTGGAAATAGAGAATAAAGAAAATAATTTTAGAAAATAATAAAGAAATAATAAAGAATAAAGAAAATAAGTATAACGAAAATATATTCTAGTATAGTATATAGTATAGTATATAGTATAGTATAGTGTAGTATACTACATATACTATAATATAGTATAAAGAAAATAATAATAACATTGTCCACAGCACAATAATTTTGCTGCTGCCACCATTGAAACCTGAAATGGTTGTATGAGACAAAGGAGACATGAAAAATGTCCAGGGAGGCTCTAGAAACGATCCATCACCAAGGTCTTTCTTTTAAACTCATCAATGTCCTCTCTGAACATTTGAGACTGTGTTGAGGGAAACCTGCCAATACCCTTTTGTGAGGTCCGGGGTGCTGATATATTGGGTTCCACCAAGCTGGTCCAGCAGCTCATCCACCCAAGGCATGGGGTACTCATAGAAGCTGGATGACTCATTTAGCTTTATGAAGTTGTTGCAAATGCAGATGGTGCCATCTGGTTTTGGGACCATAATGATTTTGCTCGACCATGGGCTATGTGATGGTTCGATGAACCCTTCTTCAGCAACTTATGGATCTTCTGGATAGCCAACTTGCAAGCCTCTGGTATCCAGTAGGGACGCTGCAAAATAATGCTTTCAGTGCGGTGAAAATATTATGTTTAATGACGGTGGTACACATCATTCAACTGACTGACCAGGGCCTGTAGCTCCACCCTTTTGGGAGGCTGACAGCTGTTTCCCCAGGTGGACTACGGGGTGGGATGTTTTGGCGAGGGCCACAAGCTGTCCGTGTGGGGAAATCCAGCATTTAAGCAGGTTAATGTGGAACAGCTGTTCTTTCCTGCAGCGTCCCAGCTGACAGATGCAGTAATTGACAGACCGACCTGTTCGACGACGACCTCATGTTACCAACAGGTGGGGTGAGGTGCTCTTTGATGAGGCGCATCACTCATTCTATCGGCTCTCTCTTGTCCCTTACATGCTCAACGACTGAGTGCTGGGGAGCGGGATCCTCTTCCCAGGCTTGACAGGCGACATCCAGAAGCCCTCAGGATTAACAGCCATAAAATAACCCAGTGGAGAATCCATTTTAAGGTCTGAATGAACCTTCCCTCAAGGCCGCCCATCTGAGGGTGATAAACGTCCGCAGTTGTTTCACTTTTCACTTTTATTTAAAAAAGAAATATCAATTTAGTAATTTAATATCTAGCACATGGAAACAATTCAATTGATGTGCATTTGTGTTTAATAGCCAATGTGAGCACCATCACGTGCATTTAACGCTGCTTTGCCTTTCACCTTGCCTGTAATACAACATCAAATCGTCGTAATCCTGCTGAATGTAAGATCAGTCTTTTACAACCATCAGTTACTCTGAAAATTGAGATAAATACAAAGACATTATGAAAGAAAACTGATCAAAGAAGACTGACACACATGCATGATTACATTGAAAACTAGCCCTTACTACCCGCAAACTATGGACTAATGGAAAGATTCAACCAAACCCTGAAAAACATGCTGTGGAAATTTGTCACAGACACAGGACGGAACTGAGACAAATGGCTACCCTTTATCATGTTTGACTACAGGGAAGTACCACAAGCCTCCACTGGCTTTTCACCATCTGAGCTACTGTATGGTCTGTATGGCCTCTAGCAGGTACAAGGCCTGTTGGACCTACTTAAGAAGGCCTGGATGGCCTGGATGGTGCCAGCAGAATAATACGGAGGCATTATTGTTAAATTCACCCTGACGATGAGAAACTGACTGGAATAATACAAGGAAGAGGCAAGAGAGAACCTTCAGCAAGCACAAGCGGCATATAAGCGGTAAGATAAACATACACAACTGCAATGACTGCAACCAGTTGTCAAAAGGTGTTACTGCTGTTACCCACATCCACAAACAAGCATCTTGCAAAATGGCAAGGACAATACACTGTGGCAAGAAAGATGGATCCAGTTACCTATGAAGTTCACCAACAAGAGAAGAGGAAATCACACCAGACCTACCACATAAACTTGCTGATGGAATGGAAGAAAACATCCACAAAGACATCAGAGACATCACTAATGGTGAGGAATGTGATTAATTAG
>CAIGQV010000744.1:1146624-1173373 GCA_903798115.1 Danio jaintianensis | reverse complement strand
TGTTCCTTTAAAGGCCTGGATGGACAGAACTGGTCCAGCACAGCACCATTCTTACTGACACCACCTATTAATGATAGCAACCCTACAGAATTCCTGAGAGACTGTTAAATCATTTAAAGGAAGAGATTGAGATGATGACCCACCACCCACCAACGAATAGAGTAGTCCACTGGTCATCGTTCCAAAGAAGGATGGATCCCTACATGTCTTTGTAGACTTCCACAATCTAAATGCCCAGTCAGCATTCAATGGCTACCCAATGCAAAGAATTGATGACCTGTTGGAGCAGATAGGACAGGCCCTGTACATTACCACTTTGGACCTGTGTAATGGGTACTGGTACCTCTTTATTCCAACTTCAAGCCATACACCGCATTCAGGATGCCAGTGGGGCTGTACCAGTTCATGGTATTTCACTTGGGGCTGCATGGGGTTCTCCAGGGTTGAGAAGGGTGGCATATCTGGATGATGTTGTGATCTACAGCAATACATGGACAGACCATCTGGAACATCTACAACAGATTCTGGAGAAGATTGAAGCAGCAGGCCTGCCCTTGAATGTGGCAAAGTGCTAGTGGACTAGGCAGGAGACGAGTTACATGGGATACCATCTGGGCTGAGTTACAACCACAATTATGCAAAGTGGAAGCAATACAGTACAGTCTTTGAGCCCAAATGAAAAAGGTGAGATCTGTCTTGGGTCTAGTAAGTTGTTACCACAGTTCATCCCCCAATTGCCAACAATGCTAAACTGTTAGCTGGTTTACTGACCAAAGTTGAGAAGAACCCAGTAAAATAGACTGGTGCCTGTGAGGTGACCAGTTGTCAAAAGGTGTTACTGCTGTTACCCACATCCACAAACAAGCATCTTGCAAAATGGCAAGGACAATACACTGTGGCAAGAAAGATGGATCCAGTTACCTATGAAGTTCACCAACAAGAGAAGAGGAAATCACACCAGACCTACCACATAAACTTGCTGATGGAATGGAAGGAAACATCCTCAAAGACATCAGAGACATCACTAATGGTGAGGAATGTGATTAATTAGGAAGAAGATGACCCTGTTACCGAGGAGAGACCTCAGAGACACCCTGCAACAGTAGATTTGGGTTATCTGAACGGTTCCTTATAGGCAGAAATGCAAGACCTCCTGAACTGCTTTACATTACTGTTCCTTTAAAGGCCTGGATGGACAGAACTGGTCCAGCACAGCACCCACCTTACTGACACCACCTATTAATGATAGCGACCCTACAGAATTCCTGAGAGACTGTTAAATCATTTAAAAGAAAATATTGAGATGATGACTGTTAACTGGTTTACTGACCAAAGCTGAGAAGAACCCAGTAAAATAGACTGGTGCCTGTGAGGTGACCTTCAACATTCTGAAAGAAAGAATGTGCTCTGGCCAACTCTGCAGAGCCCTAACTTTGAGAAACAGTTCCTTGTGCATGATGATGCTTCAGAGAAGGGTTTTGGAGCAGTACTAGCCCAGGGCACTGAGGGATAGGAGAAGCCAGTTGTGTACAAACAAGCAGATGAGCCCAAGAATGCAATGCGTGAGCATTGTCCTCCAATCAAAAAATGCTTAATGTGTACTTAAAAGTGTTGGGTTTTTATTATGGATTCATCTGCTACATTCTATGCTTTATTCATTTTGTTTTGCTAATTTACACTACCTTGAAGCATTAAGCCTTTCAGGTTAAGCATTTGAATGTCCTGAAGCATTTGAATGTCCTGATCAGATCATTTAAGTAGTCCTATACCAATATTTGCTAGTTATCAACACACTGTGTCCATGTAATACGTCGTTTGAAGGCCAGATTTCAAGCATCTGCAAAACTGCATTTTTTTCATTAAAAAAAAAAAGTTGCTAAACAAATGTTGTATGTAAACAACATATGCTATCATTGTCTAATGTGGAAAAACTTTTTCATGCTTTCATGACCTCTCGGTTAGACTATTGTAATGCATTACTAGGTGGTTGCCCTGTAGGCCTAGTCAACAAACTTCAGTTGGTTCAAAATGCAGCTGTTAGAGTGCTTTCTAGAACAAAGAAATATGATCATATTACTCCCATTCTTTCATCATTGCATTGGCTCCCTATTAAATACCGTATAAATTTAAAAATTGTATTGACTACCTACAAAGCCCTGAACGGCTTAGCTCCCCAGTATTTGAGGGAGCTCCTGGTGTATTACCGCCCCTCAGGTCCACTACACTCAATTAATTATGGACAATTGATTATTCCTAGGTGGCGCAGTGGTGCAGTGGGTAGCGCTGTCGCCTCACAGCAAGAAGGTCGCTGATCCTAATACTATTGAAAGATGTTGGCTACAGTTGTCATATTCCATAGTAAAACCACTTCTTAATCCAGTGGTTCTCAATTCCGGTCCTCTGGCCCCCCTGCCCTGCACATTCTGTATGTCTTTCTTATTTGACACATAGGGGAACAGTTCATGGATCTCTCTGTTAACAAGTTGATGATCTGAATCAGGTGTGTTAAGGAAGACATACAAAATGTGCAAGGCGAGGGCGGTGGGGGTGCGAGGATTGGAATTGAGAACCACTGCCTAAACCACAGACAAAGTCACCTGGACTAAGGATAAGAAGATCTGAACTGTTGCCCAGTGGTCCAAAGTCCCCATTTTAGATGAGAGCTAATTTTGTATTGCATTTGGAAACCAAGGTCCTAGAGTCTGGTGTAAGGGTGGGGAAACTCAATGTGATGATTTGGGCTGCAATATCATCTGCTGGTGTCGATCCATTTCCATGTATGGTTTATTGTCAAATAGGAAAATGAGAAACAAACTAACAAGAAAAAAAATGCAGATGAGCTGAAGGCCACTGTCAAAGAAACCTGAGCTTCCAAACCACTTCAGCAGTGCCACAAACTGATCACCTCAATGCCATGCTGCATTAAGGGAGTAATTAAAGCAAAAGGGACCCCTACTGAGTTTTGAGTTTTGTAAATGCAGTAAATGAAATGTAATATGACGGGTGATGGACACAGCCATGTTTAGTCTACACTGCAGGAGCTATCAGAGCTGCTGGGTTACATTATCTCTATTCACACACACATACACAATTTAAGGTTAGATAACTTAGCATTTATAAGCAAAAACTACTGTGTGGGTGGCAGTACGGTGGCTCAGTGGTTAGCACTGTCACCTCGTGTAGGCGTGAGTTTCCTCCGGGTGCTCCGGTTTCCCCCACAGTCCAAAGACATGCGCTATAGGTGAATTGAATAAACTAAATTGGCTGTAGTGTATGAGTGTGAATCAGTGTGTATGGATGTTTCCCAGTACTGGGTTGCAACTGGAAGGGCATCCACTGTGTAAAACATATGCTGGATAAGTTGGCGGTTCATTCCGCTGTGGCGGCCCTTGATGAATAAAGCGACTAAGCTGAAGAAAATACTGTGGGGGTCCCACTTTATATTACATAGTATTACTACTATGTACTTGTATCAAACAAATTATTAGAATATAGTTACTGTATTCATTGTGTATTGCTTTACACTTTTAGTGCTCTTGAAATTGGGTTAATGTGTAAGGGATGGTCAGCAGTGTAATTAAAGATGTAATTACATAAATTAATTACAGACATAAGTACATGCATGTATTTAATCCAGTAAAAGTATTGTATTTATCATAAACATACATGTAAAAACGTGTAAAAACATGTATTTATAAGTACATTGTAACAAATGATTCCAACCCAGACTCATTCTGAATATGTACCCAATATAAATTTCTGGAGAGCGCCAAATACATCCCAGGAGGTACGTTTTTTTGCTGATTTTGTTTTTCGCGAATCCACCAGAGGTCGATGTGTAAATTTTTTCAGATCTCAAATTTCTCTCGCGAGTGCCATTTGCGCCTGCTCTTCTCACGTAAGTCCACCAGAGGCTGCTGTCGACTGACCGATCAACTGACCCACCCTCCTCCTTCCCTAAACCCAACCGACAGTGTTTTCAAAAGCAATCCAGAAAAAGAAAAGCCCTCGCGGCAGCCTGATTTTTACCTCGTTTTCAGATTTTAACAAATTCTCACCCTGTTATTTACTTGTTTATTTTATTTTTTGACTTTTGTTTTTGTCTTACCTGCTTTCTGAAACCATTCTTTGCTGGACACGAACCCTGTCATCACAAGTCCGCCGACGTATGCAGCGAGCCACTGGACAAACTTGTAACAGCAAAAAATCCATCCAGAGGTAAGTGGTAAGCGGTAAGCTGGCAAGTGTGAAAAGGAACGGCATCATACCACACTGTAGCGATCGTTTTAATGATGAAATGCAGCCATACGTATCTCTGGCTACATAACTTGTGATCTCTAGAAATGTATATAGGGGTACGCTATCAGAATGTTGAATGATTCATTTCAGTGTAAGTATATATTAGTTAAGGCCATTAAATATAAAGTAGGACACTGTGTGAGTGTTGTTAGAGGAAGCTTTAACCACTTTTAATTACAAATAAATCTGTTTTTATATATAAATTATGCATTGTTAGAATATAGGCAATATTCATTGTTCCAGTCAATATTCATTCTTTTTAGCAATTGCTGTTTTTTTTTAGGGTGTTTGGATAAAAGCATCTGCTAGAACAATAAATGTAACATAAATTGTAAAGGTTAAAAGTCTATATTTAGAGCATGACCACTATCCCTGAAATAACCACGTTAAGCCTATGGTGCACAGGGTTTATAAAGACCTTGTGGTCATTTCTGGTCAATCAGTACCTGAAGTATACAGCTACATGCATTAAACTGACAGATGTTGCAAATAAAATTGTCAACCATTCTTCGCAGTGCATCTGTAAAGACAACAGTAGCATTTATAACACATTTGGCTTTGAAATCAAACTCTTGGCCTATGAAAGAAAACAGCATCAATCACTGCAGCTCATTCATCTACTGCAGCTGACAAGCCAAATTATTAATTTATCAGCTCTATGGTAATGGACTGGCTCTCTGGAAACAGTGAGAGAGTCTGGAAAGGATTGTAATTAATAGGCAACATACATTCCTCATTTTCCCTCTTGTATTGGTGTGTCAAAGAGCAGCCTGGGAGACAGTGTGAGAAGGTGTGCGTTCTATGGCTGAAGGAGGATACATTTCCAAATGTGCTGTTTGATAGTGTTTCTGCTCATTAACAGGGTGTTATAAGTCAGTAGGTTTACATAGACAACAATATTCTGACGTAGATGGGAGTTTTACTTAGCTAAACAGGTTCTGAGGGAAGAAAGAAAACCATTATTCATGTGTAGTATTAGTATACTTATTTTAAATTTTTTTATATAATTTTGTTTTTTAATTTAACACGACACTTTGAATGGGTTTCCTTGTCTAGTGTGAGTCACTTCACTTCGCACAGTTGGTTAAATGTAGAGCCCAAATTCTGGGTATGAAACACAATAATTATTTCACAATCAAATTAATAATCACAGGTATTGCAAAAGTATACTACTAGTATATTCATAAGTGTATTGCAGTACAGATGAAAAACTTAATTGTGGAGTACTTGTGAACTTAAAATGTACTATTGTTAATCACTCACACATCTGACTTGCTGCCCACACAAAGGGTTTGACTCTTGTATGTAGGAAACTATTATAAAAGGACACAGAAAGTGGGGTTTCGTTAAGTCAGCAAACAAAACATCCTGTGTACCCCAAACACCTGATAAATAGAAGCACATATATTTTTTCGCCAGTTGAGATAAATGTTCAGCTACAATTTGTATATACACTCATAAGTTTCAGCCTAGGACAAAAACATCATCTCAGATGAATGAGACATTGCATTCTGCTCAGCCTGTGACTGCGTTATTCTGTAGAGTAAAATGCACACACGCACGAACGCATGCACGCACACACATTATAGCATATGTAAAGAAAGTAAACAATAAAATGTAATTTTTATTTTCAACTTTTATTTTTTACTTTATTTTCAGTTTTAAATTTCAACTTTATTTCTATTGCGCTTTTACAATGTAGATTGTGTCAAAGCAGCTTAACATACAGTAGATGAAGTTCTAGTAAATTGAACTGCTTCAGTCCAGTTTTCACAGGTGCCGAAGAAAAAAACTTCACCAACTAATGAAAGTCAAGGGAAAAAATACTGGGCACGACCAGTTCTCCTCAGGCCAAACATCTTGTGCAGAACTGCAGTCTGGGTGCAGGAGGCTTTAGAACGATGGATGTCCCTCATGGAGAACCTGCAGCTCTGAGTTGGTTACCTACTCAGGTGTTCAGGCTAGCCTATGGGATTAATGGCTAAAGACTCTTCTGTCACTGGGGTCTTTCAGGAATCAGTCTCACACTCTCCACTCCTCCATGACCACCACAGCATCTGCTCAGGATACAGGCCGGGTCCAGGATTATGTAGACCTTGGGATAAGGAGAAACAGACTAACATAAGCGTAGATGCCGTTAAAATGATAATATCTTTTTGGGAAGTTTTCCCAGCTCCGGTTGCCTCAATTAATGCAGCCTAACAATCCTTTAGAGGATTTGGATTTCAAAAGCATTTGTGTTTTATGTGTATGCTAATTCAAAGAGAATGACTCACCATTTAAACTGACAGAGTGTGTCTGCCTCCCGAACTGTGCTAGGAAGGCTGTTCCAGAGTTTAGGTGACAGATATGAGAAGGATCTACCTCCTACAGTGGATTTTGATATTCTAGGAATAATCAATTGTCCAGAATTAATTGATCATAGAGGACTTGAGGGGCTGTAATACACCAGGAGCTCCCTCAAATACTGGGGAGCGAAGCCATTCAGAGCTTTGTAGGTAGTCAATAGCATTTTCACATTTATACGATGTTTAATAGAGAGCCAATGCAATGATGAAAGAACCAGAGTAATGTTATCATATTGTGGAGAGGTAAGCATGATCGAACGCCCAATGAGGGGGGAGAGCATGCTCTAGTCAGCAGGCCAATCAGAAATAATAAATAACACCTGTTTGTTCTAGTGATTGGGCCGGAGAGACACCGTTCTTAAGGGGAGGAGAAGGAGCAGCTGAGAGAGGAGAGAGAGCACACACAGCTACACATCTTGTGGTTGTTACACGAGTGCTTTAAAAAAAAAAAAAAAAAAACTGTTACTTACCTGAATCGCTGACCCTGTCTTCTTCTTCCCACCTTACAAACGAACTTTATCACACATATGTCTTAGTTCTTAAAGTTAAGGACTACTGACTAAAAATATGATCTTACTTTCTGGACTGTTAGCTCTACAGGTTCATGGATGAGAAACTGGAAAGTTGCACCTATCTCCCCTTCACATATAATTAGGCAGCTTTTTAAATCTGAAATTGATTCACATTTAGATACCGATGTTCAAGATCCCTTGCCATTGCCTGCTTTATCTCTGTAATCATGCTGGAGTCTTCAACAGGGGCACTGTAATGCTCCAGCAATTTAGCTTGAAGATGTGAATTGACAAACAGCTGGCTGCTCTTCCTTGCACATTATGGTGCTGGAGGTTTTCACTGATGCAAGTAGTTTAATCATATCTTTTGTTTTAGTGATGTCATTTTCACTGAGCGTATGAACATCATTTGTGACTTTCTTTTGTTTTGTGTACAGCAGTGAAGCACACAGTGAAGCAGCCAAATTCACTCCATCATATGATATAAGCTGTTACACAGAGTGATCTTGTTGAAGCTTGTTCTGGGATTCCAAGCAACCTCTGCTTCTCTTTTTAATCAGTGGTACCTACTGTGTTGCGGAGGAAAAATGACACAGTTCATTTCACTTTTCCTAAAGGATGTGTCACACAAGCATATATCAGACCATTTTTGTGTTGCCAAGTTAATAGTATGTGCAAAGCATTTTTTTCACTTCTCCATCTATTGCTATGTTGGCAGCATTATCAATGACCAGTGCATGTTTTTTGATGTATATTCAACTCTTCACATGCTTCACTCAAGGCTTCTCTCAGAACATAATTCTTCATTTGCCAGTCAGTGTCAATATAATGACAGGTCATGGTTAAATAAGCTTTGGTTGTACATGATGTCCATCCATCTGTTGTAATTGCAACTTGTTCTGCCTCATTAGTGCATGCTGTATATAATCTTTTACTTGCCTCTACAGCTTCAGAATGCAGATTTCATTGATGCTGTCTTGCAGGGAATGTTGTATTTTAGCTCCAGCTTATGAAGGAGCCGACACTGGTCCTCAGGACCTCAGATACTTGCATATTAAAAAAGTTATCACATTTATAATATTAGTAACTCTTTTGGATTTTGGGGTGAAAAGCATTCATCATATGAGTTCACTCACTGTTTCATCAGCCAAAGTGCTTATGTCATGGCGACGCGGTGGCGCAGTGGGTAGCACGTTCGCCTCACAGCAAGAAGGTCGCTGGTTCGAGCCTCGGCTGGGTCAGTTGGCATTTCTGTGTGGAGTTTGCATGTTCTCCCCGTGTTCGCGTGGGTTTCCTCCGGGTGCTCCGGTTTCCCCCACAAGTCCAAAGACATGCGGTATAGGTGAATTGGGTAAGCTAAAATTGTCCGTAGTGTATGTGTGTAAATGAGTGTGTATGAATGTTTCCCAGTGATGGGTTGCAGCTGGAAGGGCATCCGCTGCGTAAAACATATGCTGGATAAGTTGGCGGTTCATCCCGCTGTGGCGACCCCAGATTAATAAAGGGACTAAGCCGAAAAGAAAATGAATAAATGAAAGTGCTTATGTCAATTCCTTGTGTCCTTCTTAGATGACCTGAAAAGTGTGTAATTTTTCCTGTGTGTATTTTAGCTGGGATTTGCAATGTTTGTCTGTCCCAGATTTTTCTGTCTATCATTTTTTTTACTGCTAAATATTTCCGTACCCATTATTATTATTTAATTTTTTTTGGAGGGGGTTTGGGGTGCTACTGCTGCTAATTTGCTGTTGCATCATGATGTGGCATAGAGACAGACTTTCTATTGTTAGAGGGTGCCCCCTTGTCATTTCTGACTAATAAAAAAAAGACAATGTCTAAAAGTTACTATGTTACAAAATGTAAAGTAGACAAGCTAAAAAAAATCCCCAACCAAGATTTTATAACTAGTTTTTCTATATATCTCTTCTTATTTTTAGGGTTTACATAGGGTGGTGAAGTAATCATTTGAGCTATGGTGATAAATAATGTTTCCTGTCGCTGTTTACATTTCCCTTCAGTGGACAGGACCTTCTCTAATGTGATATGTTGTGCTCTACTTTTGTGTCCTCATTTTTTGGGGTTGACAGGTTATACATCTTTTTAATTTTAACTCTAATTTTTTTTGACTTGTCTACTTTACATTTTGTGACATAGAAACTTTTAGACATGTTTTATGTTTTATTTTGAATTTGAGGAAGCACCCTACCACAATTCAAAGTCAGTGGAGCGGTTTGAATTACCTACACCATCCCACAACCCTCTGTGGCATTGCGCTCTGTCTTATATGCACGCAGAAAATGTTGTAGCCGGCCATAGTATATGAAAATGAAGATGTGGAAGGTGTTATAATAAAAATCTTAAAAATATTTATCAATATTGAAAATATTTTATTGCCAACTCTTTGGTACATCATATTAGTCATTGTATAGTCATTGTATTGATTGTATTGTTACACCCCTCGTCACATTAAGAACTCCATCATCTAGCATTCCCCTGGATCCCCACCTGCACCCTATTCCATAATCACACATGCCTGTGATCATCTCATTGCCCTTATCATGAAAACACAATCCCCATTCATAACATTATCAAAGGTGTATTTCACAAAATACAGATAAGGAATTATGTGTTGGATTTTACAAGTTGAATTTAGCCCTGAAAACCCTGATTTGTGCATAAGCACTGGTTAATTTAAGCAAAATTAAGTTACTTTGAGATTTATTCTTTGCCGCTATCCTGGCTGAGGCTAACAACCAGGTTAAGATTATTCCTTGTGATGTTAGTTTCCCTGTCAATGCCTTTAGAAATGATTGTGTTTTATAGTGACTCTATCTTCTTGACCGTTTACATATATTTTCAAATATATATATATATATATATATATATATATATATATATATATATATAGATAGATAGATAGATAGATAGATAGATAGAGAGAGTTGAAGTGAAAGTTATTATTTTTTAATTAATTAATTTAATTTATTATTATATTGATTAATTATTGCATAATTGATTCTCTGAAATTCTAGTTTCTTATTTCTACGTTTGTGCAATAACATTCTGGGGTGCTTCTCAATTTTTTATATGTGCTTTCTCATTTTATCTCCTTGGTTTCTTTCCTTATGTCTTAGTCACACCCTTTCAGGATGCGAGGGAAGGACGCAAGGAGAATATGCGAGGACAGAGGAATTGAATCAAGTGAAATTATATATATCCTCGTTTCCTTTAGCATCACTTAGAATCGTTCATCATTTAATGAATAATGTACATTACTGATTTTGCTTGCACGTCAGGATTCTTGAATATTATAAATAATTATTTTGTCCGATGTTTTTATTTTTTTTTAACATGCTATTAACAATTATTATTCCACAGTTGTTATTTAACATTTTTGTGGTGAAAAGTATGTTACAACAAAATTAATGGAACTTTGAAAACAACCCACATTTTCACTAACTTGCCTAATAACATGCTTAATATTCATTCATTAATTTTCCTTTGGCTTAATGCCTTATTTATCAGGGGTAGCCACAGCAGAATGAAACGCCAACTATTCCAGCATATGTTTTACGCAGCAGATGCCCTTCCAGCCGCAACCCAGTACTGGGAAACACCCATACACTCTCACATTCACACACACACACATATACTATGGCCAATTTAGTTTATTCAGTTCACCTATGCCGCATGTCTTTGGACTGTGGGGGAAACCGGAGCACCTAGAGGAAACCCACACCAACACAGGGAGAACATGCAAACTCCACACAGAAATGCCAACTGACACAGCCCGGACTTGAACCAGCGACCTTCTTGCTGTGAGGTGACAGTGCTAACCACTGAACCATCGTGTCGCCCAGTTCTCAACACCTAAACCTAAAATAACAAAATTGTTCAATAGTCCCCTCAGATGGGATCAAGGCAACAATAATGACATCACTGCAGTTCATCATTAATTTGTGTGTTATTGAAATCCTATGCTGGAATTGTAAGTAATATTTATCGTTTCACAACTTTTTTTTTATTTACCTGCTCTACAGACTCCCCTGGCAATAACAGGGATTACGACTGTTTAGAAAAGGCAGTTCTTCAGTATAATTGGTGATGGCAGCATCATTCCTGACAGCATAGAGTGTGCTGCAGAGATTCATTCATGCATTCCTGCGTTGTCCTGCAGGGGGCATGAAGAGGGGCGAGTGAGTGACTCACCCCTCCGCACACTGACTGGTGCTATGGAAGTGTGTCGGAAATGATCTGTCACATCTGGGCCTGTCACTTTCAATCAGTTATACATAGGCAAATGCACAAATGTTAGCACAGAGTGCAGGGGAAAGGCCTGCTCATTTAAAGCCATAACATGAGAAAGAAGGGACCCTGAAGACACATACACAACACATTCTTACACGCATAAATGTGACACAGCCACAGTCCCACAAATAGAAATGCGTCACATACACATACTGTACACCCAGATATGATAGACTCATATGCGCACTCACATGTGCACAGACATTTTGTGTAGAGGAACAAAGTACTAAATGGAAATATATATGAAGTCACAACATTTCCCTAGCCAAAAAACAACAACAATTGTCTTTTAGGTAATCATTCATCACAGAATTCAGGTATGCATTAACTGTCTTTATGTAAGATCCAGATCTTTTTGAATTTTGTTTCAAAGCTGTGGCTAGCTGAGAGATTAATTCAGAGGCAGTTCGAGATAAAGGCAGAGGTGGTGCACGAACAGACCAGATTGCACTGATCACTAAAAATAATTATTTACTGTGTCAGTGGCACCGTCTTCCCTCCATTCATCTATGTCAAGAAACTGTCTTTGACAGGCACTGTGTCTGTGTGAAGACATTGGCATGAGTTACTATTAATGAAGAGAGGAATCTCACATCAAGATTTATGGATTAATCCCTTTTGGGTCTGAAAATACCAGAGATCTATACTCAGAGGCGCAAGGTCGCAAGTTTTGTAATTTAAATGAAAGGGTTTAAAAGGTGACAAATGAACAAAGAACAGTTTCATTACGGACTGATTCTTATGTACATCTCTTAAGATTTATTGCAGCATAATCCTCTGGTTAAAGAAAGGAGAGAATGCTGAAATGATTAATCTCTTTTAATGTTGGTGTCTGAAACAGTCCTCTCTCGATTTGTAATTGCCAAGGAAGTGAAAGTTCTTGTTGTGGGTTCAGAATGTTGCTACTCTCTGGGAATGAAATGGCCAAAAGAACCTCTGATCTTTTTTCTTTTTTGTCCCTTGCCTTTTCCTTCATAAGCTTAAAATGACTGGAGGCTAAGTAACTAGTAGGCCCCAGTTAATGCTACCTTACGCTTGAAGTTATTTTCAGAACAAGAGAAAGGAATACAAGACAAGAAAAGCAGAAAACACAACAAATATAAAGGCCAAATTTTGAAACAAATTACATGCAGGGGCATGTGTGCTGCCATGATGTATTAAGGTGTGGAATACCTCTACTCACTCTGCTGGATAAGCACTTCACTGATCCTGTGCATAAACATAATTTGGAGTGTCATCTACAAGAGCCCTGTGGTGGATTAGTTTCAGCCTCGGGCAAAACGGATGCCATAATTCACAATAATATAAAGGAATATGCAACCCTGCCTTCCGTGAAATGTTTCTCTTTCATCATTAATATTAGACAATATGACAGTCAATCATATTGTTGTTTGAGACTATGTTGATAACAGCATTAATGATGTGTTCACAGTCGTGTTGACTGACGGAAGACAAATGACTCTTGAAACTCTCTAAAATGGACTGAACCCCCACAACCTTCACCCCTAATGCTTTATTTCCTTCCCCCTACTTTGATATAATTTGCACCTCCTGGAGGTAAGCAAGCTCAGTGGACTGCGAGTGAGAGCATGGTGGGACTTTGCAGTGACATGAGAGAAATGTTAGTGACGATGAATTTCATAAATGCCAGTCACAAAGTGAAATGCTTGGCTGAGCTGACTGTTCTCATCACTGTATCTCAGGTAGACTCATGTTCTTCAGGCAAAACCTAGGAACAAAGAGACAATAAATCACCACTGACAGCTTGAGATAATCACAAAATATTCACATCATGTAAAATGTTCAATAATTGTTAAGTACAATGAAATTGTTTTATTCATATCCTAAATGTATTATATATTTTATTATTTTTAATTAATGTAATTTCCTTTTATTGCAATTCACGTATAAATAGAAAAAGGCACTTTATAAGCCCTCCTAAGATATGCCGATTGTCTTAGAACTTTAGTTCTTTACTAATGAAAACATAGTGGTGTGTTGGTCTGCTAAATGTCCTCAGAAAAATAAATTCCTGCCTTCAGAGCCTAGACTGAAAAAAAGGGTCAGCCTCTGAAATGTCACTGCAATCATCATCCTTCACATAATTATCATAGCTGCAGCTCAAAAAAAAAATGTTATGCATTTATGCATTTAACAAGATCTTTACGGTATTTTCTTCAAAGCCCAAGCAAACATTAAGCCATTTCTCCTATTATAATTGTTACATAAAGATTTAATCATTTGAAAAACAAGTGTAAAGGAAATGGTCTTTTAAAAACATTAAAAAAAAACATATATAGAAAGAAGCAGGTAGTGTATATGTCTCCTCTGTGCTGAATAAGTGATGTTGACAGATCGTTGCTCTCTTTTCTGCCTAGCCTTGTGAATACACATATCCTCATGCTCTAAATGAAGCTTGACAGCTTGCCTGGAGAAATGAAGTTGGTAGTTTGGGGCAGTGGTAAAGAGCCTGAGCAAACAGGACATGCTATGTACACCCAGTTTAACAATGAACATATGCTTTGTTTTTCTGATGCCAACACAGAGCATCCATGGCCCCAAGTGACTCCTGAGATTTGGGGACCAGTTGGCGCAAACAGCCTGCTGGCTATTTTTTTTTCTTTTCCTTTTTTGGCAGACCATTGTTTCTAATTGTTTACAATTTTGTAATACACCTTTACAATTGTTAAGCCCCTCTAAAACCTATCACCCAAAGGTTTGAACAAATATTTTGAACATACTTTACATTAAGTGTCTTGTTAGCAACTACTAAAAAACATTTTAATTAATAATTTGATTCAATGCTAAAGATAGTACAAATATTTTGCTTACAATTTACAATGGCTACATGTAATAATTAATTTCTGTAGTTGTATGTCTGACACTATTGACCCTACCAGTTATTTAAACCAACTTTTAAACCTATAACAATACCACCAATCCTCTCTGTTTTTCTATAGTTTGAACACACTAATCACAATCTTCCCACACTTTCACTGTCTGGTCTTCCTAATAGATTAGGCCCTCCTACCCTGTGTGTGTCAGTTGTGGAATTTCTCTTTCCGGACCCATTCTGTTTGACCTAGTTTCCATTGTTTTGTTTGTTCAGTTCATTGCTGCTTATTTCAAATGTTAATGTGTTCTTGTGCTGATGCTTATTGTGCTAATGCCTTTTGCAGATATGTTTTTTTTTGTTTATAAATGTTTGCAGATGTCAGTGGTGCTACCTTTAGCTCCTAATATGTTTTTGTGGATTATCATTTAAAGAACTAATTTTTACATTTATGTTTTTTTTTTCATCTAGCATAATGCACCATTAGTGAAAATAGCTTTTTTTCCCTGGATGGAGCGTGTAGGTCCTTTTGCTACTGTAGGAGGGATCTTTCCCTCAAGGACCACCCAAATCACTTTTTAGAACTGACTTAAACCCACTTCCCAGATAGCTTCCTACGTACTATCTGTTTCTTCTGACTTAACACCTACACAAAGTCTGTAAAAAGGTAAGAGAGTTACCATTTCCACTTGTTCCTGTCATTCCCTAAGCTAAACTTCAGTCAGTTCCATCTAGAAGTGTGTGTTCACCACAGGCTTCAAGTTACCATATCCATCTGGTCATCAGTCAACATAGTACCTCCACCTCAGTATTCCACTCCTCCAACTAAGGCTTCATCTTTAAAACTCAGATGGGCTCATCCTTTACCCCAGCTCCACCCTTGTCCTCAGTCTTTTTGGGTTCACCATGGTTTTATGAAGCCCTGCCTCTGCCTCAATCACTTCAACCATCAGGTCCACCTTGGACCTTCCAGATCAACCTGGCTCTTAGCCAGACCACATTTATATTTCTGTATATAGCTTAGGTTTCCTTATGGATTATCATTAAAGAGTGTCATTTTGGTGTAATTTATTTTAATGAAGCACACCCCATTGTGACACTTTACATGTTGCTAGACATATTTTGTAGATTCTTGCTCTCGTCCACCATCTGGCAATTTCTTCTTTGTACTTTCAACACATTGTCACATCTTGGTATCAACTACATCATGGACATACCACACTCTGATGGTCACATTTGTGTTCTGTAGTCAGTTTTCACAAAACATGTCATCTGATTTCACTGAAAGGACTACCTTTAGCCATGGAAGCTTCTGAGATGTTATTCATCCATGTCTTCAGAAACTTTCCTCTGCACAAAGACATTGTGTCTGATAAAGGACCACAATTTATAGCTTCAAACTTCTAGGTGTGACTGGGCTCAACACCAAGTTTCCATTCTCAGAACATTGGGAAGACAAAACACAAGAAGCAGGAGATTGGTCACTTTGATTGCTGCCTGATATGGCCATTTCAATTCCTGTAACCACTTCCTAAATTGCAGTGTTAATTTTGTCAAAATGTAAAAAATATTTTTTTCGTTGCTGACCTTCTTCCCCAAGACTAAGGCAAGATGAAGATGGAACAACATGGATATCATTATGTACTAGCAGTGCCTACATCAGTATGTGAAAACTAAAATGATCAAAAAGATACAAACTAACCAACATTACTTTTTATTATAATCTATTGGAACGCTGCATTGTGCAGTTATCCATTAGATAAGCAGATCAGAGCATGCACATTTATAGTTTTCAGTCACGTTATTGGCACAGCAGAGCTGTCAAGTTTATGTTCATTTTAATAGAAAATTTTTAGAAATTTTTAGAAAATGAAAAATTTTCATCAATATTTTGTTGCTGAATTAACAATGCTTACCTAAACTCACTTGAACACTCACAGAACTGTCAGCATCTCACTAGTCTTACACCCTCACAGTGTGTGCATGGCTTCCAACCTCTGTTGTGTATGGATCCAGATTAGCAAGATGGTGTGGGATGAAACTTATCAACTTCTTCAGCAGGGAGTGTGTCATCAGAAATGAAACAATGATGGCCAGAGGACCCCCAATTCCACTTCCGTCCTACTAACCCAGTCTTTCCTAGCTGCATTGGCTCCTCAGTACATTCAATCAGTGAGGAAGGTTCAACAGAACCAGTGAAGGTGCCGGTTTCACAATGATGTTCACCTTGACAACCTTGAACGATATTGTCCAATCTAATAGGAACAATGATAAGAAACTCCAAATTAGGAGCTAGATATCTGTAAATCAACTTATCCTTTTACTTGTGATAGAGTGCAATGGAATGCCGCTTTTAGGCTTCACTGATCACACTCCCTCTCTGCAGCTAGAGTGAGGAACCCAATATAAAACTGCCACACTGCATTTCTAGTGTGAGCTGTAGCTGTTGATGATCAACCGCTGCTTCACTAAAAAGGTGGTGAATAACTTTATCTTCTATACTATGAAGAAGTTACTTTTGGTTGTGAGAGGAGACTGTGGTTCTCTATTTTGTCTTCAAATAAAACAAAAGAACAAAGCTTTACAAAGCAAAAATATAAAGTAGTCCAAATGGCAATAGATAAACAACACTTAGCTCTTCTAAAACTCAGGTAATACATTAAGGTGGGCCTAAGACTTAGCACAACTTAAATGGAAAAAAATCAAGTGGAACAAACAAACTTGATGAGCAGTAACAAAACAGTTCACAGCAAGTGTTGCCACCTTAAGGCTTCTGACACCTAGTTCTCACAGTAAAGGCCAGGAGCTGCACATCAATGGCTGGGAGAATTGTTGAGCAGACAACACTGCCTAGTGAATGGGGCAGTCATTCAAAGAAGAGTCTTACAGAATGTCAATGTTGGACGATGTGATTCAGCAGTAAGGCAGTTCTACCAACCCCAAATAAGAAACTAAAAAAGTAAAAAAATGGCAAGAAACCATGAACTCCATCAGATGACAGAATACAGTAAATGTGGGAGCTGTAGGCACATCATCTGCAACTTTAGCACTAAACAATGACCATAAACAAACCAAACTGGCATCCGAGTCAGGTCAAGAACTACAAGAAAAGTCATTTTGAGATTTATTATTATTATTAACTTATTAGTTATTTTTATATGCATATTCTCCACAACTTAAAACCATTAAAGTCATTACATACTTTTAGCTGTAACTAAAGCCAAGTTTAGATGCTGATGGTACAGTAGATCAGTGTCAGTAGGTCAAAGGTAACACACATCTCAACTAAACATCAGGCCTGAAAGTCTTATCAGGGCAAAATCCCTCTGTGAGTGACAGATACGGTACCTTTAGGCTACAAAGTTTATTGGGTGCAGGGTAGAGGGTGCAAGTGCAGATGGGAAGTTCTGTTTCATCTCAGTAATGAAGCACACCTGAACTTTTAAATATCAGTGGAGAAAATAGAAATGTCACATGCAATTAAAACTCATGATACATGGCACTAATCCAAACAGAGAGAGAGAGAGAGAGAGAGAGAGAGAGAGAGAGAGAGAGAGAGATGAGATGTGGAATGACAGATCACTTGTGACACACTTTTATAAGAAACTCCTATATGGTTTATCCTGCTCCGCAAAAATGTGAATCTTGTTCAAAAGTGAAAGAACATGTGCATTACTCATGTAAACCATTACAATCATTGAAAACTTTATTGAGAGTATGCTTCGATGTCCCTTTAACACATGATAACACCTGTACACACCCCCTTAAGTAGCAATAATTTCTAAAAAGTGTCTGATTGTAATAGCAGAAATTGTGAAAATGTCACTATAGCTGACAATTATCAGCTTAAATTAAATTTAGTTGGACTGGATAGGTGAGTACTCTATAATGTTAGTAACAACAAGTCGTTAGCCTGTCTTCCTAATGTTTTATCTTCTATGTATGCTTTGTGTTGCACGACTAAAAACAAGTTTTGTTATGTCTACTGTAACCTAAGATTGTTTCACATATGTTTGGATGAATGAAGGCTAACTGAAAAAGTGCAATTACACAGAATATGATTATAGAAGTATTTGCTGAAGTATAACATGTCAATTCTTGTTGAATATGTAAGTACAGTCTATCACACAATACTCCCCATTTTAAATGTGGTTTCATAGATTTTATTTTGACACAAAAGCTGTCTTTTTTGCCACTTAGTGGGCAGAACAACAGTCACTCCAGCTGGTTGTGATGTCACGTGCAAACCCTCTATGTATGCATGGGTGGTATGTGTTAAGATGGAACTTTTATGTTCAACTGGAAGGGCTCTACAATTTGAATGGAGCCAGCAGTATTGGTCTGGCTTGTTACTTACAGCATTCAGACAGGTGAGCCCAGCTGAGAGTCAGTTGGGGAAGCCCATGAACGCATTGGTAACCTACACTGAATTCAAAACAGCAGAGCTGACAGGGCACTTATAATATAGAACTGAAAGGTGATGGTTAATGGTTTAAATCAGCGTATAAATTAGGATCTCTTTTGTGTCTTCTCTCGCTCAAATGATTTGAAATTGTTTGAGTGTGCAAGATTTTTGTTAGATTTGTAAATTAATTTCAATTAATTTCAAGTTTATTTGTATAGCACTTTTCACAATAATTATCATTCCAAAGCAGCTTTTATTATTAACCTGCTTTTATTATTATCTTTTTATTTTATTAAAGGTGCATATTGTTACATTACAATCAAAATAAGAAAGAGGTAAGGTGTTGAGTATAGGGAGGAGATTATACATAGTTAGCCTGCAGATATTCCAACACAATCTCACTAACTTTTTTATTTAGTGGCTAATTCGTATGAATTTGTATGATCTCATTCATACACTTTAGTACGATTTGCTTATCCTCCAATGACGGTTGGGTTTAGAGGCGGGGTTGGGTGCCGCGTCTCCTTTTTAAAATCATACATTTTTGTATGACTCATACGAATTCGTACGAATTAGCCGCTACACTGACAGGATTAGCATCCTCTCTTTATCTCTGCATCTGTTTTGAACCAATTGATCTGCTGTGGTAATTCAACAGTTGCTGTGATTAATACAACTATAGTAATATAAACAAATTCTCTTTGCATTAGCATACACATAAAACACAAACGCTTTTGAAATCCAAATCCTCAGATTGTTAGGCTGCATTAAGTAGGGCAACCGGAGCAGGGAACACTTCCCAAAAGACATTATCATTTGAACGGCATCTACGCTTATATTAGTCTGTTTTTCATTATCCCGAGGTCTCCATAATCCTAGACCAGGCCGTATCCTGAGCAGATGCTGTGGCAGTCATGGAGGAGTGAAGAGCATGAGACTGATTCCTGAAAGACCCCAGTGACAGACGAGTCACCGCATTGATCCTGTGGGCCACCCGCCAGTGACCTACTCACACCTGCAGCTTCTCCATGATGGACGTCCAGCGTTCTCCAGCACTGGTACCTAGACTGCAGCTCTGCACAGGAAGTTTGGCCAGAGGAGAAATGGTCGTGCCCAACTGAGCCTGGTTTCTCTCGAGGTTTTTTTTCTTCACTTTTATCATTTGGTGAAGTTTTGTTCCTCACCACTGTCGCCACTGGCTTGTTCGGTTTTGGGACTTGTGGAGCTGCGCATCGATGGATTTGCTCTTCAGTGTTTGGACTTTCAGCAGCAAAAATTAAACCACACTGGAATTAACTAAACTGAAATTCAACTCTGAAAACTGGACTGACACGGTTTCAATTTACTAGAACTTCTATGTTAAGCTGCTTTGACACAATCTACATTGTAAAAGCGCTATAGAAATAAAGATGAATTGAATTGAAATAAGTATTCTAAAAAAGTATTCTACAACTATAGTATACAGTGCTCAGCATAATTGAGTACACCCCATTTTGAAATTTTATATTTTTATCCATTTCTCAGTGAATATAGTCAATGTTTTTTGGTGCATTTAAACAAAACAGATTTATTAAACAGATATATTTATTAAAATATTTTTTAGTCACCAAACATCTTTAGAAACTGAAAGACAATACAATTAAATTTGAGCTAAATATTGCAAAAAACATTACAAGCTACAAAATTTCAACATTTTTAAATTTGTATTTTTTGTATTGTGGCTCCTCCATGAACCGCCACTCCTCCATGAACCGCCACCTTATCGTGGTGGAGGGGTTTGAGTGCCTGAGTGATCCTAAGAGCTATGTTGTCCGGGGCTAATGCCCCTGGTAGGGTCTCCCAAGGCAAAATGGTCACTCGTGAACGAAACCCCAAGATACTTGAACTCCTCCACCTGGGGTAAGGACTTTCCTCCAACCTGGAGATGGCAAACCACCTTTTTCCGGTGGAGCACCATGGCCTCGGACTTGGAGGTGCTGATTCTCATCCCAGCCGTGCCACACTCGGCAGCAAACCGCTCCAGTGCATGCTGAAGGTCCAGGTTCGATGCAGCCAACAGAACAACATCGTCTGCGAATAACAGAGATGAAATCCTGTGGCCCCCGAACCGGACCCCCTCCAGCCCAAGGCTGCGCTTTGAAATTCCATCCATATAAATTATGAACAGAATTGGTGACAAAGGGCAGCCCTGCCGGAGTCCAACATGCACTGGAAACAAGACTTATTGCCGGCAATGCGAACCAAACTCCTACTCTGTACATACAGGGATGAGACAGCCCTTAACAGAGCGCCTCTGACCCCATACTCCCAGAGTACCCTCCACAGAATGCCACGAGGGACACGGTCGAATGCCTTCTCCAAGTCCACAAAACACATGTGGACTGGTTGGGCATACTCCTATGAACCCTCGAGCACCCTGGTGAGGGTATAGAGCTGGTCCAGTGTACCACGGCCTGGACGAAAACCGCATTGTTCCTCCTGGATCCTAGGTTCAACCATTGGCCGGATCCTCCTCTCCAGTACCCTGGCATAGACTTTCCCAGGGAGGCTGAGGAGTGTGATCCCCCTATAGTTGGAGCACACCCTCCGGTCCCCCTTCTTAAAAATGGGAACCACCACCCCGGTTGCCCAGTCCAGAGGTACTGTCCCCAACCTCCATGCGATATTGTAGAGACGTGTCAGCCAAGACAGCCCTGCAACATCCAGAGACCTAAGATACACAGGGTGAATCTCATCCACCCCGGCTGCTTTGCCACTGCGGAGCTTACAAACTACCTCAGTGACCTCAGCTTGGGTGATGGGTGAGTCCACCCCTGCATCCCCAGTCTCTGCTTCCTCAATGAAAGACATGTCGGTGGGGTTAAGAAGATCCTTAAAGTATTCCTTCCACCGTCTGACAACATCCCCAGTCGAGGTCAACAGCTCCCCACTTCCACTGTAAACAGTGTTGATGTGGAGTTGCTTTCCCCTCCTGAGGCGCCAAACGGTTTGCCAGAATCTCTTTGGGGCCGACCGATAGTCTTCCTCCATGGTCTCCCCGAACTCTTCCCAGGCCCGAGTTTTTGCTTCCGCAACCGCCCGGGCTGCAGCAGGCTTGGCCTGTCGGTACCCATCAGCTGCCTCGGGAGTCCTGCAAGCCAACCAAGCCCTGTAGGACTCCTTCTTCAGCTTGACAGCATCCCTTACTTCCGGTGTCCACCACCGGGTTCGTGGATTGCCGCCCCGACAGGCACCACAGACCTTACAGCCACAGCTCCTCACGGCTGCGTTAACAATGGAATCTGAGAACATGGACCACTCGGTCTCAATGTCTCCAGCCTCCCTCGGGATCTGGTCAAAGCTCTTCCGGAGGTGAGAGTTGAAAATCCCTCTGACTTGAGGTTCAGCCAGACGTTCCCAGAAGACCCTCACAATACGCTTTGGCCTGCCAGGTCTGTCCAGCTTTCCCCCCTGCCAGCGGATCCAACTCACCACCAGGTGGTGATCAGTTGACAGCTCTGCCCCTCTCTTTACCCGAGTGTCCAAGACATACGGTCGGAGATCAGATGATACAACCACAAAGTCGATCATTGACCTCCGCCCTAGGGTGTCCTGTTGCCATGTGCACTGATGGACACCCTTATGCTCGAACATGGTGTTCGTTATGGACAAACTGTGATTAGCACAGAAGTCCAATAACAAAACACCACTCGGATTCAGATCAGGGGTTTTGTTTTGTTCACGAGTGAGGGAAAGATGGAACGGGAGATTGACAGGCAGATTGGTGCAGCGACAGCAGTAATGCGGTCGATGTACCGGTCTGTAGTGGTGAAGAAGGAGCTGAGCCGAAAGGCAAAGCTCTCGATTTACCAGTCAATCTACGTTCCTACTCTCACCTATGGTCATGAGCTTTGGGTCATGACCGAAAGGACAAGATCTCGGATACAAGTGGCCGAAATTAGTTTCCTTCGAAGGGTGGCAGGGCGCACCCTTATAGATAGGGTGAGGAGCTCTGTCACCCGGGAGGAGCTCGGAGTAGAGCCGCTGCTCCTCCACATCGAGAAAAGTCAGCTGAGGTGGCTCGGACATCTGTTTCTCCCTAGGGAGGTGTTCCAGACGTGTCCCACCGGGAGGAGGCCTCGGGGAAGACCCAGGACACGCTGGAGGGACTATGTCTCTCGGCTGGCCTGGGAACGCCTCGGGATCCCCCCGGAGGAGCTGGAGGAAGTGTCTGGGGAGAGGGAAGTCTGGGGTTCTCTCCTAAGACTGCTGCCCCCGCGACCCGGCCCCGGAAAAGCGGTTAAAAATGAATGAATGAATAAATTTGTATTTAATATTTTTCTACAACATATAAATTTGGGTGTACTAGTTTTTTTTTCGACTGTTATCGTAAGTTATTTTGTTAGATAAGCTCCAGGCTTCAGTACTGACTAATCTAATGTATACGCAGAAATATAATATTGTATAGCTTCCTATTAAAAATATGAATTTAAAATATAGATTTGTGATGGGTATACTTATATACAGTATAATAGTATGTAAAACTGTTTAATACAGTATGTTTAAAAAACACTAATATACAGTGCTCAGCATATATGAGTACACCTCACAAAACTATTTAAATTTATATTTTCTATAGGATGACATACAATATTTTTACATATACATTAGATTAGTCAGTACTGAAGCCAAATCTGGAGCTAATCTATCAAAATAACTTACAATAACTGTCTAAAATGTGTACATACAAATTTATACGTTGGTCAAAGATTTTAAATAAAAATGTAAAAAAGGAAAAATCAAGAGAAACAAAAAAATATATAAAAAATGGTTAACATTTTGTTGTTTGTATTTTTTGTGCAATATTTTGCTTGAATTTAAATGTATTATCTTTCTTTTTCTAAAGTTGTTTGGTGATTAAAAATTTATTTGAATAAAATTGATCTGTTTAATAAATGTGTTGTTAAAATGAACCAAAATACCTATATTCACTGAGAAATGGATAAAAAAATATAAATTTTCAAATATATTCAAATAAATATTTATTTTTAGTACTCATTTATGCTGAGCACTGTATATATACACACAGAGACACTGTTGAATCAAAAATTAGCCCTCCTGTGAAATATAAAATTGTTTTAAAAATCGTTCCCAAGTGCTGTTTAATAAAACATTTGTTTACATGTTGTTAAACAATAGTTTTAGTGTCAAATTTGTAATAGCAAATTTTTTTTGCCTTTGTCATGATGACAGTAAATAACAGTTTTCTAGTTATTTGTAAGATACTAGTATTTAGCTTAAAGTGCAATTTAAAGGCTTTACTAGGTTAATTAGGCAAGTTAGGATAGGTTGCCCCATTCAACAAGCACACACAATGCCAGAGCAAATTGTACTAAAAATGTATGAATGGAATCATACAAATTAATATGAATTAGGCACTAAATCAAAAAGCTACAAATGGCTGTGAGATAGCATTGCTTATATAAGTAATCCAATTTTGTATCAAATTTGAATTCAATTGTTTAATAATTAGAGTCCCTAATCATAAAGATTTTCATTTCATGCTCTGAGCAGTATTGTACAGTAAGGAAGTTATTTTCCATAACCTGGAAATGATCATTTTCCAAGCTGATTGACAATTAACAGTGAACAATCATGTTAATGCCTACAGCTAATATAAATATTTGTAAGGAATTCATTTAGATTTCCCTTCGAGATAATTTGCTACTATGCAATGGTCGCATGCAATACTGAATTCTAGCTTCTAAATCATATTGCACCAATATTGTTTCATTTTGTTATTTGTGGAGAAAACTAACTCAGCTAACTAAATGAAACATGACTGACAAAGAATGATTTGCATGACCATTGAAGAAGACTGAGAAAAATTACAGTTAATTTAGAATTGTACAAAGTTCAGGATCTTAGTGGCTGGAGCCACAGTGTCATACACAGTGCTTTTGCTTCCCCATCGCATATTTACATCACAGCCTGTCCTGTGATCTAAATTCTTAATACTTTGAACCAGAAGACTTTGAACCATGTATCGTAAATCTCACTGCTTGAGTCTTATTTCAGTGAGAAATTTGCCAAACATATGAATATATCTGGCTATATTTGCCTAATGTGCTTGGTGCTCATATCTTCTTCTTCTTCCCCTGCTATATGCTGAGTGTGCAGTCTTACTGTCTGCAGTCACACTAATTGGACCCCTTTTTGATTCACCTCCAAGACCTCAGTATGTTCAAACAGATAGGAAAATAAAACACAGCCCTAAAATAATGAGATTGCTCAGGTCGTTTCAAATGTAACAGAAAATGATGACATTTTGGTTTAAACCCAGCTGACTTTTTAACAATGTGAAGACAAAAGAAGGCCAGGATGTTTGAAAGCGTCCCCTATTACTTTAATATAATTACTCTGTATTAAAGCCACCTTGATAATGACAGGGCTCCTCTTTCTCTCCATTAAAATACTCAGAATCCTTTGAAATAACTTTAAGAGAGGGAAAAAAAATAATAAAAGAGGGAAGGCAAAAAACAAAACAAAAAAATCTCCCACGACTCATTCAACACGAACATGCCTAGACCTCTTTTGAATGAAAAATGATACGTGAGGGAAAATAAAGCAATATGACCAGAAGGACCAGGAATTCACCAGATGAGTGTCAGCGTAGTGGTAAAAAATGAAGCATTTACCTGTTTCTAATCTAATTTCTTCATGGCTTTCTGTAGAGATCGGACCCTGATGTGAATAAGCTTAGTGTTTCTGCTGCCAGTCCCGGGTGAGAAATCGCTCCGCTCTGCCAGGGCCATGGAGAGTGAAGAGAACCAGCTCTGGATCAACATCAGACTGATTTTTGGCTACTTATTCTCACCACCACAGACTGTTTAGAATATATTACATATCATTTTCATATGCATCTCCCCTTTCGCTGTAATGTGCTTTAAAGGACTGAGGTAGGCTATATGAGAGGGCATTCATACCTCCAGGGAAAACGGGACACGTTAATATGTATGAGACTGTTAAAAATCTCAGAATGTAGAAATAATAAAGTTTATTTTGAGCTTTCAGACTACAGCAATATTTTGCATGAAGTGTACAGTAACTAGTTTTCACAATTCAGACTTGCAAAGTGCTTGAAAGATTGCACAGAAGACGATGTGTATTTTATCATGGAGGTGAGCGAGAGACTGCTGTAAACATGGCACACAAAAACTGAAATCCAAGCCTAGCTTTCCCTGAAGATTAGAAGCTGTTAATCCAAAAATTCCAAAAGAAAAAGTGGATTAGGAGGACAAGCAGTTTACAAAACCCTGCTTTCTCAGTTTCTCGCATATTTCTCAGAATTAGAAAACAAAAATGCTCGAAAAGGAAATAAATAAAACATATAAGAAAAAACTTCAACTGCAGAATGGATGATCGATTTATGGAGTAAAAGAAGAAACAATCACATCAAGTCTCATTTGGGAAAGCCTGCAAGCCATACTTCAAACACAGAGATCAGGCTTTACCCTGCCACTATTTCATTTTCTGGAAGACGAAAATCCCTCTAAGTCCAGTACTTCCGATGAGGAGGCCTCCTGAGGAGGAGGCTGAAGCCACTTAGCCTCTGAGCCTGTGCGTGCAGCCCTGCAAGCAGTTAACATACAATGAGCTGCACCATTGAGCTGCAGCGTTATGCAACAACTGCTCAGAAAACATCCGTCTACAGCAGCAAGTGGGACGCATACAATACAGAGTGCCGCTCAAAATCCTCCTCTTGGTGCTAAGAAGAAGCAAATAGGATTGATCCAAATTTCTCAAATGAAAAAAAAACAAAAAACACAGGGTAAGCAAAGAGAGTGGAGAATGAGCGGCTTTCATTGTTTTGGCTCCGTGACTTCAATTATATACAATACTGCATGAAATTCATGTTTTTGAATTTATGTACATAACTGTAAGTCATTATTGTACCTAGGGCTTTTTCAAAGAGTTCTGCTATTTTGTCAGCTTAAGGAAAGCAAAAATGTTTGTTTGTTTGTTTGTTTGTTTGTTTGTTTGTTTGTTTGTTTGTTTGTTTGTTTGT
>CAIGQV010000744.1:1071530-1137033 GCA_903798115.1 Danio jaintianensis | reverse complement strand
TGTATATGTAGTTAGTTGCCGCTCTTTTTTTTGTTCACACATTTTACGGAAATGTGGCTAGTTTTTAAATATGCATGTGTTTTTTTTACATTTAAAAAAATATATTTTTGCTAAGCGCACTTGTTTCTCAAAAACATTCGGTTTGTTTGCGTGGTAAAATATCAAATGTTTGTATAAATTTCATCTAATTGCATGTTTTCCTACTTTAGCGTACAGTACAGAAGAACGCCAAATATGTGTGTTTAGCCAATAAAAACTGTCCTGTGGATAAACGTCGGAGAAACAGATGCCAGTATTGCAGATTTCAGAAGTGCCTGGTGGTCGGGATGGTGAAAGAAGGTAAATCGCTACAGTATTTACCAACGCTTCTGAAACTCGCGAAAGGAACTGTGCGTCTAATGGGCTTTCATTGCAACAGCTTTTAGGATTAAAACTATATTCATTTAAATTATTTGTTAAAATTAGCATAATAACCATTTGATATTTACAGTCTTGTGTTGATTTGACAGTTGTCCGGACCGACAACTTAAAGGGTCGTCGAGGCCGTTTACCCTCCAAACCCAAAAGTCCTCAGGAGTCTTCGCCCCCTTCTCCGCCAGTCAGTTTGATCAGCGCTCTGGTCAGAGCTCATGTGGACTCCAACCCCTCTATGAACAGCCTCGACTACACCAGAGTACGTTATATTGCATTCATCTCTAAAATTACCCATCATTTTTTTTCTTTAAAAGAAGAAGCAAGTCAAAATGCACACACGACGTGATGCGCTCAAAGTGCGAATCTGACAGAAGTATTTTAAATATAATATCCTACAGTGTTTCATTAAAATCTTTCAACACTTAGTGTGACATATTTTACTCTCTAAATTGCTTTTGCAAGAAAGAAGCCAGTGAAATACAGACACAAGTTAAATTAAAGAGGGGGAAAACTCTCCCCTTTTTAGAAATGGGCTTTGCAATTTCACGGGTTATATATTTTAAGTGAGCTTATTAAGTCATGTTTAAATTAAATTCCAGTTCCAAGCCAACCCGGACTACCAACTGAGTGGAGATGACACACAACACATCCAGCAGTTCTACGACCTCCTCACCGGATCCATGGAGATTATCCGCGGATGGGCAGAAAAAATCCCCGGGTTCACTGATCTGCCAAAACCAGACCAGGACTTGCTGTTCGAATCCGCCTTCCTCGAGCTTTTCGTGTTGCGGCTGGCATACAGGTACCGAGGCCTCTGTAGAGGTGTCTTTTTTTTTCTTTGTCAGATTTTATTGGCTCAGCTATAATTAGGAGTCACTTAAATCCCAGTTTAATAAGTAGGCCTACGGTTATTAATGTGCGCTTCGTTGTTAATTTCAGGTCCAACCCGATGGAAAGCAAACTCATCTTCTGTAATGGTGCGGTGTTGCACAGACTGCAGTGCGTCCGTGGATTTGGCGAGTGGATTGACTCTATAGTGGAGTTCTCATCTAATCTTCAGAATATGAATTTAGACATATCTGCTTTCTCATGCATCGCCGCCCTAGCTATGGTTACAGGTGAGATCCGTTTATTATAATGGTAAGAAATCTGTTTTATGTGATGTTGTAAAATAAAATATTATTATTATCATTTTTTGCAGAGAGACACGGACTGAAAGAACCCAAAAGAGTTGAGGACCTTCAAAACAAGATAGTAAATTGTCTGAAAGATCAAGTTACCTTCAATGGAGGCGGCTTAAATCGTCCAAACTATTTGTCCAAACTATTGGGGAAACTGCCTGAACTGCGCACACTGTGCACACAGGGTCTGCAGCGCATCTTCTACCTTAAACTAGAAGATCTGGTCCCACCGCCAGCAATAATCGACAAACTGTTTCTTGACACTCTACCATTTTAAACAGAGAGTGTGAAAAAAAACTATTTGACCCAACCTCAGAGAACTTCCACAGACTCTCTCTCTAAACAAAAACTGAAAGTCTGATTTTAAAACCACCTTGATTTTTTAAAACCACCAGCCATCGCCAAATGACGTGCGCTTTCTGAAGAAGGATCATACAATTCAAAGCGAGGAAAACACCACGCAACATATATATGTCTTTTTTGTTATCGGCTATTTATTTATCTGCTTATTTATTTATTTATTTATTTATTTGTTTGTTTGTTTGTTTGTTTTTATTTATTATTTCATTTTACATTTCGCCCATGAATTTCTTCTCAGAACAGACAAAATGTAAAACATAAGATAAATAAAATGAACAAATACAATTTAAAAAGGAAGCAAATGATTAATAATGTGGGGAAACTATAATAAAAGACACTTAAAAAAAGTTTGCCTGATTTTGAATAATAAAATCTAGCCGCCACTACTAATCATTAACTGAAACGGTCCGTATTCATGGAACATTCACAGAGTAGAGTGTATTATACGCAATTTCTATATGCCTATTCAATAGATTTATGTGATTTATATGATGTGTATAAAGCTTGTACAGAGACAGTTCTTTTTTTCTTTTATAACTTGTGCCTGTGTATCTCTGTCAGGTGGAAAGGAGACGCATGTTGTAGAAGACTCTTGTCTCTATTACACACACTATATTCCGGACACTATGTAGTCTATTAGATTTTATAAAGATTCGTAGTATTGGGACAACTTTTAAATATGGCACATGTAGATAAAAATTCCAGTATCGTCTGTACAGGTAAAAAGGGACCCATTGTGTTTGTAAAATTGTCAGACATTCCTTGTTTGTATGTGTTGTATGTATTGTTGCTGTTTAATATAAACGTTTATAGATTTATTTTGAGTTTGCAGTTAAAGCATGGTGCAGTTGAAATAATTTCATACGCATCACCGTTGTCCTTGTTTAATGTCTAATATGTGATTTCATTTGGCATCTTCTATAGGTGTGTGAAGATCATCACTGCCTTTTTCTATGGTTTGATTAAATGTACTGCAACGCGGTCGGTATTGAGTCCGAACCAAACTCCATGAGAAAGGAATATTCAATGTTTACAAATAAAACGTGTAACATTTACATGCAGAAGTCGTGTCTTTTAATTACTTTGCAAAATAAAGAGAAATTCACTGTACTGATAATAAAGTTTTTCCTCCAAATTTACGATCAGAAATTTTTCATAAAGTTTTTTTTTTCCATATTCTTGTAACGCTTTCTGTTTTTTTTCTTTTAAGAAAAACTGATACAAATTAAATAAATTCGACGCGACAGTTTTCCGCTTTTTCATTTGACTAACAAAAGGCAATAATTTAAATAATAATATTGTAATAATAATCATAAAACACTAATTAACCTCCTAGTACTAATTAACGTCCTAGTAAATACGAAAGTGTTTTGATAATTTGTCCGACAATTTATTTATAAAACTTTATGCACTCGTTGGGAAATTCATTTCCATTTTTTTTTATAAAGATTGTGCTTAAACATTCACATATTGTATCGGCGTATGTATACATCTGTCTTTGCATTTCCTGATTTTATTTGGCATAAGTTATTGAATATTGTTAATCACCACAGGTGTTTGAAAACTATCAAATCTGTCAGTAGAAAAAAAACTTAATAAAATGAGGACGACGGATGGAAAATAACAATTTTAAATGATTCTATATTCTTTAATAAAATGCGTTCATAAGATAATTTTAGAACTATTACAGTAAACCATTATGATGACTAGACATCCCCTTCATTTTAATTATTTTTCCCACCTGATTTCTGAACACGGAATGCGTATAAACGGGTTGAAAACGAAATGTACTAAGTTAATCATATAGCTCATTTAAATATTTCGGTCGTTTAAATTTATTAGATATAAGTAGCATGATCATGTTTTGAAAATTCGTATATAAATATGTTTTGCGTTCAGTTACTTACCAATTAGTTTTTTTGGTGTTAATGTTTAGTTTGATCTAAGGGACATTTAAATTAGACAAGAAATTAGTAAATGAAAATACTAATTATATTATTTAGACAGGTATTCTCTTAATGAAAGAAGTGCGGATTTGAGCAATGCAAGAACGTGCATTCAACTGCTTTACCTGACGCGCGCGCGCTAGTGTGTGTGTCATCTTTATCACATCTCTGACGTAAGTTTAAGTTTTATTAAAGCCAGACAAATTTGCTTCGCAATGAATCGTTTTTTTGTTTTTGTTTTTTTAGATTAACAAATAATTAATTAATACAATGCACACATGAACTCGACACAGGGACATTAACACGTGCCAAATAAAATGTGACAATAAAACCATAAATGACCGTAAAATATACCCCTAGTTAAAATTAGCTTTAAACGTTTGCATTTAGCTGTGTCCCCTGGGACTTTCTTTTGAGCCTTTGTAATAAGCTGATTCTGAAACATACATGAACATTTAACCTGAAACCAGAGACAAAATGCATGTTTGGCAAGACTGATCGATAAGTCAGAGTGAACTGGTCAACTGGTAAAAACATGAAAATTGCATATTTATTACAACATTAACTTGGTGCAGATGGGTAGTAAAAAGTTATTCTCATTTAATTCTACCTCACGATTCCCGGACGGCGGTCTTGAACATTTATTGTGCCTTACAATAGAGTTTTGCGGAATTCTGTCATTCAACATTCATGTCCGTGTAGCTCAGAAAGGAGATGAAGGGGCCTCTGGGCAACGTCTGGGAACGCTCACAATCGCACAATCTCCATCTCTTTCTCTCTGCTTCTTTTGCTGTCTCATTCTCTTTCTCTCATCAGCCATGGCATGGCTGATCTTTTCCCAAAGTTCTCACAAGGCAAAGAATTGTCTGAGTAATTAGATCTTCAAAGCAAAAAGACTAATTCCAAGTCAAATTAAGATTACACTCAAAAGCAGTTTGCTGACATTTAGCAGATCAGTTAGAGGGACGCTCTGCAGTGTCACAAGCTTGTAACGTGTTGACTGAAGTAATCATTTAGGTTGGCAACGGCCTAATCTCTGCATAGAGAATAAAGCATGAAGCAATGTCGTGAGCGGAGTGTGACGAGAGAAACACGCTCGCCTAACACGTGTTGAGGTATTTCCAGTGAGCTCTCTCGTGCACGTCGCCTCGCTCACACTCCAGTTCTGTGTGTTTAAATAGAGACGAATTCACCTAGCATTTCACTGCTGTTTTATCTGTTCTGACAGGAGGGACGAAGATGGTGACGGTGTCCTATATGCTCTTGGTCTGTCAATCTGTTCTCTGGTTTCTGCTTAGCACGGCAGGTAATGTAAAAGCAGAAAGAATAACACGCTCCGTCTGCACGTGGAGAGCTCGAAGGCCGCAGGCACTTTGTCTTAAGTGCTAGAGCAGGAAACCTAAGAGGAACTAAATTATAATGCAGTGCTCAACTCGAACAGATCCGTCCGGTCTTTGTACTGAGGGGCTGATGGGATAGACGCCCTAAAATACAGTCATTAAGCAGTGCAGGACGCGTTCTTCGCATTTCACAGATAATTTAAGTAACTTACAGAGACCTCGGAGTAACAATGTCAGAAAGAAATAGCTGCAACATTGAACTCAACTGAGGGAGAAGCAACTCTCCTGCCACCAAGAACCCAGCAACTTTTGGCATTGCTTTGATTAGTTTTGTGATGTGATTTACGTTGTCTTTGCTATATTTGTAAAAGCATATTGGCTTACATATGATGAGACGATGACGTCTGTGGGCGTGCAAAACAAGTGCAAGTTTGTGCATAGCTAAAGCAGATGCTATGTGTTGGTATGGCCCACTAATGGGTTTATAGACAGATGCTTACTGCTTGGCCTTTAATACATTCCATCCTTTAATACATGCAAATCTACTTTCCAATTTCTGTCTAATGATCTTAGATAAAAAGAGTACTATTTGATGGGCATGCATATGTTTAAATATGACGCCATGTGCAAGGGCATAACTTTGGTTCACTTACTCATGAGTTTAAAAAAAAAAAAGGGTAGGCTAACTGCCATTTGCAGACTTTGAGAGAGCCAGACAGGTATACTGTACATCACACAGCAGAGGTTGCAGTTTGTTCCAATTTTTGTTTATTTTTTAAACAAGTAAATGTATATAAAAATGGCCTTTTTGATTAACATTCCTGTCCTACAAACAAAAATTACAGTGTCATTTTATTTTTACAATGGCCTCACTGCATCATTCTTACATTTTAACATCATATGTCCTGTTTCTTGCAGTTGGCAAAGAACAGTTTATCTTGATGTTCGAGCATGCATAAGTAAAGTGGGTCAGAGAGAAGAGTTCATATAATCCATATACTCCTTAGAGCTAGAGATCACAACACACACGCACACACACGCACACACACACACACACTGACATGCACACACAAGAAACTTATGGGGAATTTCCATAGATGTAATTATTTTTATACTGTACAGACTGTATATCCTGTCCAATTACCACAATCCTACCCTTAAACCCAACTCTCATAGATAACATTCTGCAGTTTTACTTTTTTTTTTAAAATACTTAATTATGTATCATTTATGAACTGTTGTCCTCATGGGGACCAAATAAATGTCCCCACAAGCTCATAAATTACTGATATTGCTATACTTGTAGGAACATTTGTTTCCCACAATGCGATAAATAACAGATGCACATGTTTTATATAAGATGCAAGAGTAAAATAAAAACAGTATTCTAGTAATTCAGTGTATTCAATAAACTGATTGCTAATTAGAGAGTCTTTTTAAGCATGATCACACAGAGAATTTCCCTTTACTGCCAAATGCAATTATTGATTTGACACATATTAAGCATGTCTCTTTGTAGGATGACAAACACATGCACAGACACACAGGCCTCACTCTTTGCACATTATTCTGTCATTCATATTAATAAACAGAGAACCAATCCTTTAGTCATGTAAGGAGAATGACCAAATGTCAAACAATGACTGATGTCACTGCATGTGGAAATTAAAGCGCTGTCCCTCTGTGTTCTAACAGACATTATCACACACATCAGACCAGCAAAAGACACTAATTATTTAAAGATCCACTTTAAAGTGACTGACTGCAGCTGTGGAAGCAGTCACATTACTCATAAATATTTAGTTTAAACAAGTTGTGGGCTGACCCACCGCTGTGAATTGATTCCTGATGAATATTGTTCAATTATTATTTGTGTGGCCAGCAGCCCTGCGCTGCATGGGTGACTAATGCAAATCTATGAGGGGGGAAATCAAGAGAAAACAAAAAATATAATAATTTCATGATGCACATTTTAGTTTTTATGCTTATTTAGCATTCTTTATTTTTCCAGTAACAATATTTAAAACTAGATAATGCACCCGAGCAGTACATAGTATCTTTGTAACATAATATATTGATAATGTGTCTTTTAGAGTAGTTAAGCATAATTCTTTGAAGATGTAAGTTTAAAGTTTCAGTAGTCTAAAAATATATCATTCTAGATATACTTTTAATACCTTCAAGACATTAATACTTTATTTAGTTTTATTTCAAGTAATATGATCTCATTTTAATGTTTAGGTATTTGTTTGGGAAACAAGAAAGTTTAATTATGTTTAAATATGTGTTTAGGAAACAAATGATTTAGTGTGTAAGATGGGTCAGCAGAGCGATGATCTATTTGCAGCTTTTATAAAGATCATACACAGGTTTCACAGGCAAAACAAAGGCTGGGTGAAACAACAAGCAAAGGGTTGGGGCAGGCAGCATAAACAGTAGTCCGAACAACAGAGCAAGGGTCAGAGGCAGGCTGTAAGGATTCGTTGGGCTGCGTTTCTCCTCCTGGCCAGAAGGAGGCGCTCCTGGCTTGTTACACACCAGCATCCTACTTCTGCAATTCCTCCAGAACAGTGGATGGCACACTTTTCCCGCCATCCACTATTCGTCCATCAACCTCACCTGCGGGAGCAGGCTTCTTTTTTGTTTCCAAGAAGGATGGGAGTCTTCGGCCCTGTATTGATTACAGAAGTTTAAATCACTTAACCATTAAGAATCGCTATCCATTACCCCTGATGAACACCGCTTTTGAGATACTGCAGGGTGCCACTATCTTCACAAAGTTGGACCTCAGAAATGCATACCATCTGGTCAGGATCAAAGAAGGAGATGAGTGGAAGACGGCTTTCAACACTCCAACGGGCCACTATGAATATCAGGTAATGCCTTTTGGCCTTGTAAATGCCCCAGCCGTCTTCCAGGCACTCATTAATGATGTCCTTAGAGAGATGTTGAACAAGTTTGTTTTTGTTTACTTAGATGACATACTCATTTTTTCAAGTAGCTATCAAAAACATGTACAGCAGGTCCTCTCCCAGTTGCTGAGAAACAGGCTCTTCGTGAAGCTGGAGAAGAGCGAATTCCATGTCTCCAAAGTGTCGTTTCTTGGGTTCATAGTATCTAGATGTAGCCTTCAGATGGATCCTGGCAAGATCAAGGCAGTACTGGATTGGCCACAACCACGTTCAGTCAAGGAGGTACAACGATTTTTGGGGTTCGCCAATTTTTATAGGAGATTTATTAGAGGCTTCAGCTCCATTGCGGAACCACTCTCTACTCTTACTAAAAAGACTGCCAAATCATTTGTATGGACTGAGACGGCTAATAAAGCCTTCAACAGACTAAAGCTTTTCTTCACATCTGCCCCCATTTTAGCTCTTCCGGACCCAGAGCTTCCTTTTATTGTGGAGGTGGATGCTTCCGACGTAGGCGTAGGAGCAATCCTTTCCCAAAGAAATAAGACTGATAACAAACTTCACCCATGTGCTTATCTTTCTCACAGGCTTACCCCGGCACAGAGGAATTACGACATTGGGAACCGAGAGCTTTTGGCAGTCAAAGTGGCATTAGAGGAGTGGAGACACTGGTTGGAGGGGGCCAAACATCCATTTCTCATCTGGACAGACCACAAGAACTTCACCTACATTAGAGAGGCTTAGAGGTTAAACTCCAGGCAAGCTCGCTGGGCCCTTTTCTTTAATCGTTTTGACTCTCTCTTATCCCCCAGGCTCTAAGAATTTAAAGCCAGACGCACTCTCGAGGCAGTTTGGGTCGCTAGAGGGTGAGGCCACACCAGAATTCATTATACCTACCTCCAGAATGGTTGGCGCAATTCAGTGGGGAATCGAAGAGACTGTCAGGAGAGCACAGCCACAATCAGCTCCAGGTAATTGCCCTCCAGGGCAAACATCCATGGACACACATTTCATTGGACTTTGTTACAGGCCTACCGGAGTCCAAAGGTAACACAGTCATTCTGGTGGTAGTGGACAGATTTTCAAAGGCATGTCACTTCCCCTGCCCAAACTCCCAACAGCAAGTCAGACAGCAGAGCTTCTCATGCGGAATGTGTTTAGAATCCATGGCTTTCCGCAGGACATGGTTTCCGACCGGGGGCCACAGTTCACGTCCAGATTCTGGAGGGCATTTGGTCAGCTTATTGGATCCTCTATTAGTCTTTCATCTGGCTTTAATCCCCAATCTAATGGTCAGACAGAGAGGGTAAACCAAGAGATTGAGAGGTCTCTGAGATGTTTGGTCTTAGACAATCAGACTACTTGGAGCTCTCGGTTGGTCTGGGCGGAGTTTGCACATAACACCCTTTACCACTCTTCTTTGGGAATGTCTCCTTTCGAGTGCCAGTATGGTTTCCCTCCCCTTATGTTTCCAGGACAGGAACTAGAAGTCAGTGTCCCAGCTGCTACACAACTGGTCCACCGATGCAGACGATGATGGCAGAGAGCTCGAGTAGCCTTATTGAAAGCCACCCAACAACAGCGGAGACAGGCAAACAAGCATCGAAGGCCAGGACCCACACTTCGGCCAGGTCAGAGAGTATGGCTTTCAACCAGGGATCTTCCTCTTCGGGTAGAGTCTCGCAAGCTGGCCCCACACTACATTGGTCCATTTAAGATCATCAGAAAGATAAATCCCGTATCCTACCGGCTACTGCTGCCCAGGTCTATAAGAATTCACCCCACCTTTCACATATCCAAATTAAAACCTGTTGTATGCTCCTCTCTCGCTCCAGCCAGCAAGCCCATACCAAAACCCCGCATCATTGATGGTAGACCGGCTTACACGGTACGCAGACTTCTCTATTCTCGACTGGTCCATGGGAAGGTGCAATACCTTGTTGATTGGGAGGGATATGGTCCAGAGGAGCGGTCATGGGTGCCGGCTAGAGATATTCTGGACCCAGTACTAATCGCCGACTTTAAACGGGCCCAAAGGCAAGTCTAGAGAAACGTCAGGAGCCGTTCTTAAAGGGGAGGCTCCTGTAAGGATTCGTTGGGCTGCGTTTCTTCTCCTGGCCAGAAGGAGGCGCTCCTGGCTTGTTACACACCAGCATCCTACTTCTGCAATTCCTCCAGAACAGTGGATGGCACACTTTCCCGCCATCTGCCATATGTCAACAATCAACCAGATTAATAACACCTGTGTTTTACCCTATATAAATCTGTGTGTAACAAACCAGTGTGTTCAGTCTTGAGCCATTATTGCCTGGTGTTCTCCTGTATCTCGTGAGAAGCTAAGTGACACTTTGCTAGTGTGATTTTGACCCTTGTGTCTGTTTTGTTTTGTCTATTTCCTTGAAGCTCGGCTTCAAGTATTTTTGTTGTACTTTTGAAATCTTATTTTTAAGTAAAGATCTCAGCTTATTTTTTCCTGAAACCAAAGTCTCAAGTCTCAAGTCTCCTTATACTCAGCAGGGAAGAGCTCCAGCTTGGAGTCCCAGAGACCCGGGTTCAATCCTCACCTTAACCACCTCGTTACACAGGCAGTGTAACATGCTGATTAAAGATATTTCTTTTTTAGTCTGACTGTAAGGTGTCTTTTAGTACTATGTACTTACAGCTAGTGACATACAGTAGCTAAACAAATGAATACTTACATTTTAAGTAAATAAATTGTAAAAAAAAATGTGAATGTGCAGTATTAGCAAACAGTACAATAAAAAAGGACACTTAAAGTGTGACTTTTTTTTGGAGTGTACTAAAATGCTATACAACTTTGAACGTATTTCTCAGTAATTACTACACAGAGGAACATAGACAAGGCACGTTTATTTATATAGCACATTTCATACACAGTGGCAATTCAAAGTGCTTTACATAAACAGGAATAAAAGAGACAAGTATAAGAACATAAAAACAAATAATAAAAATGATTAAAAACAGATTAAAATGTGTCAAAACAGGTTATAAAAGAATGAAACAGAAAAGAAAGACATAATAGTGTGATCTGTCAGCCGTAGCACAGTGCTCATTCAGTAAAGGCACAGCTAAACAGATGTGTTTTCAGTCTTGATTTGAATGTGCCCAATGTTGAAGCACATCTGATCAATTCTGGAAGCTGATTCCAGCAGCGGTGGGCGTAGTAGCTGAAGGTGGATTCACCCTGCTTTGACTGAATTCTTGGAATTTCTAGTTTATATGATCCTAAAGATCTGAGTGATCTATTAGGTTTGTATTCAGTGAGCATATCTGTAATGTATTGAGGTCCTAGGCCATTTAGTGATTTATAGACAAGTATTAGTACTTTAAAATCTATTCTGAATGTAACTGGGAGCCAGTGTAAAGATCTGAGGACAGGTGTGATGTGCTCTGATTTTCTGGTTCTGGTCAGAATCCTGGCCGCAGCGTTCTGGATGAGCTGCCACTGTCTTGGCTGTCTTTTGGGAAGGCCATTGAGGAGTCCATTACAGTAATCCACCCTGCTGGTGATAAAAGCATGGACAAGTTTCTCTAAGTCTTCACTGGAAACAAAGCATCTAATTCTTGCAATGTTTTTGAGATGATAGTATGCGGATTTAGTTACAGCTTTGACATGACTACTGAAACTCATATCTGACCCCAGAATCACATACAGAATTTATTATACAATTTATTATACAAACCAGCCACAGCAACACTGCAATGGTGGTAAGTTTATTGAACAAACAAACCAAAAGATTAAAACCATAGTATTGGAAATTGTAATCAGGTAAGTGCTTGCACAGCAAACTACATATGGAGCAAACTTAAAGATTTACTCTGTTAAAATCTACAAATCCAGCAAAGTAATTCAGAACTTTGCAAAGTTATTCAGCAAAGTAAATATCAGAAAAGTTGTCGCAAAAACAAGAATAACTGATCATTGTCCATATTGCTGTTTACATTACACTTAAATTACTAAGGCAATGTCTGAAGCATTTGTATTAAATTCCAAAAAGTTATCAGCATGGAATGGAATGGTTAAGCAAACGAACTGTCTCGGCCCAATAGTGGACATTATGTGGCCAGTGTTATTGTATTGTAATAATTTAACTCACTAAGACAAAAATAGTAAAAGTAGCTGGGAAAAGGGAGATTTGAAAATTTCTGCATCCAACATGAGCTACGGTATAGCTATGCATCTCTCTGAAGCAAATTTAGCATCAATCAACACGTAAGGTTGTGGAATTTGGATTACATACACAGTTCCTCCCAATATTATACCATTGATATCTCAGCTCCAGCCTCATGTACAACACCTTCACAGCACAGCATCCCAAGCAAAAAGGTATGTAATCCAGGAGGACCCCCAACATTGCATATTTTGGGCAAGATTCTTATAGTTAACAAAAATGAAAGAAAAAAAATGACAACTAGAATTGTTAAAAACTAATACTAGATTTTTTTTTTTAACTAGAACTAACTGAAACTGTATCGTGTAAAACAAACTTTAACTAAAATTATCGTAAAAGTACGATAAAAAAAGTACGATAAAAAGTCCTTCGTTTTCAGCTTTGTAAATGTGTTTAATGCATAAGCCTTTTAGAAGTAAATGTATTTACTTTGTGCTGCCAGGTTTTTGCAAGATCTTTGACCTGTACGGCACCGAGGAGTCTGTAATCCTGACTCCATTGGCCAGATCAAGTCGGTCCTCCTCCAGTCAGTCCTTGCTGACCGGACATGACAGCAGCACAGTGACAACACGACCCGAGCAGACAAGTATTAATTTAACACATTTGGAATTAATTTAATGCATTTTGAATTGTTCTTTTTAACCAGATCTTCTAAGTGAACTGGTTGAACTAGTTCACCAAATCAAACTGAATCATTTGAAACGATTCGCGTCTCCAGTAAGCACTTATCCACAAACAACTTACTTTTTAACATGCCTGAAACCTCCTCTGACTCAAAATAAACCATTTTCCCAAGTTATTCAGTTACTAGAACAGTACACATAGATCAGATTTGAGAACCAGTGAAGTCATAATATTACGCATGCGTGATTCAGCAAACTTGGAAAACTGATTCAGCTGCAGTGTGGGTAAACTGAGGGCTTAAATGAGAGGATCTGTCGAAACACACGTTTATTTCATAACAGAAAGTCGTAATGGAATTTGAATAATGCTTCAGTTGGGTTGGAAAACTTAATTGTAAGAAACTTTTCAGATCTTGGTGATGTTTTAACTGACTGAAATTATGATTGCTGACTACATATTTTTGATATGTTGAGTCCTAACATAGGAGGATTGTCACGAAAGATTCGGTTTCGTAGAAAAGATGTTCAAACTTCCCATCACTGTTGTGTATCTAACCTCAGAAGCAGCCTTGCACACATATTGTACATAGGGCTGCTATCTTGTGGGCTGTTGTATTTACATTTTTTGGATGGGTAGATGGTAGTGTTCATGTGACCTCTGAATACATGTTTCAAAAATGTATCTTTGGTTGAGTTTTTATTATACAATATTTTGATGATTTTTGAATCTTCAATTTTGAATCTGATTTTGAATAATTTACAAAAGAAAACCTAAAACTAACACTGAAACTAATAAAAACTAAACTAAAACTAAGCAATTTCAAAATATAAAAACTAGTAAATCTACCTATTATAACCTTGATGCCTCCTTTGTCTGACACACCATAATCAGGGGCCTCCTTAAGTGCCTGGAATGCCTGTTCTATTGCTGAACTCCAGGGAATCCTCTTTGGCTGCCCCTTCTTCATCAGGTCTGTCAATTGGCTGGCTATGGATGAGAATTTAGGCATAAAGTATTTATAGTAGGCTGCTAACCCCAAAAAGGCATGTACCTGGGATTTGGTGTTGACCCACTGTGATATACCAGGTACTTCACTTCCACAAGTGCAAGATGAAAATTCTGAGGTTAGCTGTGAGACTACCATAACTCCAGGAACATCCTCCACAGATGGGTAAGATGTTCCTCCCAATACCTTGAGTGGATCACCATGTCATCCAAGTAGGCCACAGTGTATTCTTGATAGGTCTGAGTAGCATGTCCATCATTTGTGGAAAAATGGCTGGAGCACTGTGCAGCCCAAAGGGAAGGACCCGGTAGTGCGTTCACTGTCTTCTCTTTAGCCCCTGGAGGGAGAGGGACTTGCCAGTATACTTTTGTTAGGTCTAGGGTGGATATAAACTGGGCATTACCAAGTCGATCCAGGTGCTCATCCACCAAAGGCATTGGGTACCTGTCAACGTTAGATATGTCATTAAGCTTTCGGAGGTCATTACCGAAGTGCGTACCATCCGGCTATGGGAACATCACCATTAGGCTGGACCATGGGCTACGAGATGGTAGCTTGTAGTATCCAGTAGGGCTGCTGCCGGACAATGGCTCCAGAAGGTGTAACACTGTCATGGTGTTTGACGAAGGTCCACCAGGGCTGTTCACTGAACACATCCTTGAACTGACTAACAAGGGTCTGGAGTTCTGTCTTCTGGCTGAAGGAAAGGGACCCCCTCATCCGCGAAAGTGGCCAGCTGATTGTGAGGGGGAACGCAGTGCTTCAGGAGTTTTACTTGATACAACTGGTCTTCTGCCTTTGTCCCGGGTGACAGACGCAATAGTTGATTGGACCAATCTTCTCGATAACGAGTTAGGGTAACTTCCAGCTGGCGAGAAACTTAGACATGGTTGTGTGGACTAGAACCAGTACCTTGTCACCAGGATAGAACTCCTGAAGTTGGGTGGGCTGGTCGTAGAAGCGTCGTTGGGTGCGCTTGACTTTGCAAGCTGTTTGCGGACGAGAGGCATCACTCTGTCTATCTGCGCTCTCACGTCCCATACATGCTCAATGACCAATCACTAGGGGGTTGGGTTTTCAGGCTTGTCATGCCACATTTAGGAGGCCATGAGGCTGTCACCCAAACAATATTTCAAAGACGGTGGCATATGTCCCGTACGTGTTCAATGACCAAACACTAGGAGGCTGGATCTTGTTTCCAGGCTTGTTGTGCCACATTCCGGAAGCCATGAGGCTGTTGCCCAAACAATATTTCAAAGAGGGTGAAGCCAGAAGTGGCTTGGGGTACCTCAGAAATACAGAAAAGCACGTACAGGATTATGAGGTCCCAGTCGAGCCCATCCTCTCCTACCACCCAGCAGAGCATCTGTTTCAGATACTGATTGAAGTGCTCAACTAGCCCGTCTGTCTGAAGATGGTAGATGGATCTCTGCAGCTGTTTTACCTTCAAGAGGTGGCAGAGGTCTGCCATCAGCCGAGACATGAATGGGGTACCCTGGTCAGTCATGATCTTCAAGGGGATGCCCACCCAACTGCAGAGTAGAAACAACTTATTCGCTATAGCTTGTGACATTGCTTTCCTCAGGGGCCCCACCTTCGGAGTACTGGGTGGCATAGTCCACGATGACAAGGATGTGTTCATGGCCATGAGAAGACTTTGGCAGCGGGCCCACCAGATCCAGTGCAATTTGTTCAAGGAGCACCTCAATGATGGGTAGAGGGATAAGCTGGCTGGTGGCAGGTCACTGTGGTAAAGTCATTTGGCTGGTGGGACATGCCTGGCAGAACCGTTTGACTCCGGCTTCAAGAATGGGCCAGTAGAAGTGGTCATGTAGCCATTGTGCCATATTATCAGGGCCCAGGTGTTGTGAGCCATTGGGTGTGAGTGAGCCAACTCAAGTATCATGGGGACTTTGGATTTTGGTACTACGCGCGGCGACATAGTACAGCAGACCATTCTAAATAATGAAGTAGTGGAGGGGATGAGGTGCCATATGTCTCTTCTCTTCATCTACTACTCTTACTTGCGCCCTGCAGTTCTGTAGCATATTGTCTTCACATTGGGCTCGCCCGAAAGAGCCTCTAGTGGTTACCTGCTGGAAGAGATTGTAGTAGAGATCAGTGGTAGAATTTGAACACTCAGTCCCTCTTTCACTCTCGATGGCCAGAATTACTTGCTGGCTGTGTTGTGATGGACCAGCCTTGTCTAGATGGCAACTAGACTTGCTTCTGGTTCGGGGTGGGCTTGCCAAAAGACATTATAATTTGAACGGCATCTGCGCTTATGTTAGTCTTTTTTTTTATTCCCGAGGTTTCCATAATCCTGGACCAGGCCGTATTCTGAGCAGCTGCTGTGGTGGTCATGGAGGAGTAGAGAGCATGAGTCTGATTAATGTAAGACCCCAGTGACAGACGAGTCTTCGCACTATCCTGAAGGGCCAGCCTGTACACCAGCCGGTGACCTCTCCCACCTGCAGTTTCTCCACGATGGACGTCCAGCGTTGTCCAGCCTCCGGCGCCTAGACTGCAGCTCTGCACAAGACGTTTGGCCATAGGAGAAATGGTCGTGCCCAACTGAGCCTGGTTTCTCTCGAGGGTTTTTTTTTCCTTCACTTTTGCCAATTGGTGAAGTTCGTTCCTCGCCGCTGTCGCCACTGGCTTGCATGGTTCGGGACCTGTGGAGCTGCGCATCGATGGATTTGCTCTTCAGTGTTTGGACATTCAGCAGTGAACTAGACTGAACTTAAACTCTGAAAACTGGACTGACACTGTTTAAATTTACTATAATCTTCTATGTTAAGCTGCTTTGACACAATCTACATTGTAAAAGCGCTATAGAAATAAAGATGAATTGAATTGAATTGAATTGGGTGGGCAAGCAGTTCTTCAAAATCCAGCCAGTCTCTCCTGAGAAGGAGATGCACTGCAGGAACACTCTACGCAGATGGATAAGATGTTTATTTCCAACACCTCGAGTGGATCACCATGTCGTCCAAGTAGGCTGCAGCATATGCTTGATGGGGCCCAAGTAGCATGTCCATCATTTGTTAAAAAATGGCTGGAGCACCATGCAGCCCAAAGGGAAGAACCCGGTAGTGCCAATGGCCACCAGGTCTGGTGAAAGCCATCTTCTCTTTGGCCCCTGGAGTGAGAGGGACTTGTCAGTATAATTTTGTTAGGTCTAGGGTGGATATAAAGTGGGCACTACCGAGTTGATCAAGGTGCTCATCCAACTGAGGCATTGGGTTAAGCTTTCTGAAGTCATTACAGAAGCATTTGCCATCCGGCTTTAGGGACATCATCACTGGGCTGGACCACGGGTTATGAGATGGTTCGACTACCCCTAACTTCAGCATCTTTTCCACCTCCTCAATAGCCAGCTGGCGAGCTTCTGGTACACAATAGAGTCGCTGCCAGACAATGGCTCCAGGAGGTGTAACAATGCCATGGTGGATGATGGAGGTCCGCCTGGGCTCTTCACTGTACACATCCTTGAATTTGGGCAGGCTGGTCGTAGAGGTGTTGTTGGGTGCACTGGAAGGTCTGTGACCATGCCGACTTCAGCTGGTCATGTGCCTGGACTGACTGATATGGTGACCCTCTGGGCTGGCACATACAAAGTATCTCCATGCACACAGGTAATGGAAATATTAGCTTTACTCCCCATTGAATCAGAAGCGGTTGAATCAGAGTAAGTGGCTTGGAATTTAGCAAAATTTTCTTGCACGGCCTCAGTGCGCACTGGAGCACTGTCATCATAACCCCAAGATGTAAACTGTTGGGCAGTTATCATCTATTTCTCTTTTAAGAACCTCATAATCTTCGTTCGGAGGGGTCTCCAGACAGTAGTAAACCCGCTGTGACTCCCTGGTTAAGAACGAATTGGGTCATACCTCTCTTGAAGTGATCACTTCAAATGTATGAAGGTAAGCAGCGATGTCACCCAGGTCACTGAGTTTGGTTAGATGGTAGTGGGCTGTGGCTCTGGGAGCGGGACCTGCTGTGCTATATGCAGCAGAGCAGAGAAGAGCCTTGGTGAGAGAGGTAAAGAAGAACCCAAAGATCCCTGTGGCTGACCTCCAGAGATGCAGTCGTGAGATGGGAGAAAGTTGTAGAAAGTCAACCATCACTGCAGCCCTCCACCGGTCGGGGCTTTATGGCAGTGTGGCCCAACACATGAAAGCCTGCATGGAGTTTGCAAAAAAACTCCTGAAGGACTCCAAGATGGTGAGAAATAAGGTTCTCTGGTCTGATGAGACCAAGATATAACTTTTTGACCTTAATTCTAAGCGGTATGTGTGGAGAAAAACAGGCACTGCTCATCACCTGTCCAATACAGTCCCAACAGTGAAGCATGGTGGTGGCAGCAACATGCTTTTTCAGCTGCAGGGACAGGACGACTTGTTGGAATCAAGGGAAAGATGAATGTGGCCAAGTATAGGGATATCCTGAACGAAAACCTTCTCCAGAATGCTCAGGACCTCAGAGTGGGCCGAAGCTTTGCCTTCCAAGAAGACAATGACCCTAAGCACACAGCTAAAATAACAAAGGAGTGGCTTCACAACAACTCCGTGACTGGTCTTGAATAGCCCAGCCAGAGCCCTGACTTTAACCCAATTGAGCATCTCTGGAGAGACCTAAAAATGGCTGTCCGCCAATGTTTACGATCCAATCTGACAGAACTGGAGAGGATCTGCAAGGAGGAATGGCAGAGGATCCCCAAATCCAGGTGTGAAAAACTTGTTGCATCTTTCCCAAAAAGACTCATGGCTGTATTACATCAAAAGGGTGCTTTTACTAAATTCTGAGCTGGGTTTGAATACTTAGGACATGTGATATTTCAGTTTTAAATCTGCAAAAATGTCAACAATTCTGTGTTTTTTATCAATATGGGGTTCTGTGTGTACATTAATGAGGAAAATATTAACAAATGATTTTAGCAAATGCCTGCAATATAACAAAGAGTGAAAAGTTAAAGGGAGTCTAAATACTTTCCATTTAGGCCACATTTAATTTAGACCACAATAATTCATTAGTATCATGTAGGGCCTTCTTTTTCAACCAGTGCACCGTCAATTTGTCTTGGGATCAACAGATACAAGTCCTGCACAGTGGCCAGAGGCATTTTAAGCCATTCTTCTTGCAGAATAATGCCCATGTCACTATGTGATGTTGGTGGAGGAAAACATTTCCTGACTCAAAAGCCAAAAGTTGTGCAGGCCACAGGAGATGTTCAACTTCACTTTCATGTTCATTAAACCAATCTGTTACCAGTCTTGCTGTGTGTATTGGTGCATTATCTTAAAGATAAAAGGTACCGCCTTCAGGATACATTGTTTGAATGATTGGATGCACATGTCCTTCAGAATGGTTCAGTAATCCTTGGCAGTGACGCACCTATCTTGCAAAATTATTGGGCCTAGGGAATGCCATGATTTTGCAGCTAAAACCACAGATCCATCCCCATGCTTCACAATGGCCATCCAATAGTCTGGGTGGTACACTTCTTTGGAGCTTCACCACACCGTAACTCTCCCGTGACTGACAGTGAAGGTGGACTCATTAGAGAACAATACTATGCACAATTGAAACCAATGTTTGACATTGGTACGAGTGAACAAAGGTTTGGCTATAGCAGCCCGGTCATGTATGTTGACCTTGTGGAGCTCCTGATGAACAGTTTTGGTGGAAACACGAGTTGAGGTGCACATTTAATTCTGCAGTGAGTTGGGCAGCTCTGGGGTTTTTTTTGGATACAATCTGGATTATCACCCAGACATCCCTTTCCAACAGCTTCCTATTGCATCCACAGTTATTCCTGTTGGATGTGGTTCATCCTTCTTGGTTGTATGCTGACGTTACCCTGGATATCATGGCTCGGATATCATTCAATTCAATTCGATTCATCTTTATTTCTATAGCGCTTTTACAATGTAGATTGTGTCAAAGCAGCTTCACATAGAAGAGTGCAGTGAATTGAAACAGTGTCAGTCCAGTTTTCAGAGTTTAAGTTCAGTTTAGTTCAGTTCAGTGTGGTTTAATTTTCACTGCTTAAAGTCCAAACACTGAAGAACAAATCCATCGTTGCGCAGCTCTACAGGTCCCGAACCATGCAAGCCAGTGGCGAGGAACGAACTTCACCAATTTGGGAAAGTGAAGGAAAAAAAACCTAGAGAGAAACCAGGCTCAGTTGGGCATGACCATTTCTCCTATGGCCAAACGTCTTGTGCAGAGCTGCAGTCTAGGCGCCGGAGGCTGGAGAACGCTGGACGTCCATCTTGGAGAAGCTGCAGATGGGAGAGGTCCCCGGCTGGTGTACAGGCTGGCCCTTCAGGATAATGCGACGACTCATCTGTCACTGGGGTCTTACAGGAATCAGACTCATGCTCTCCACTCCTCCATGACCACCACAGCAGCTGCTCAGAATATGGCCTGGTCCAGGATTATAATCTTGGCTCTTGATACATCACAAAGACAGATGTGCCAGTGAGATGCATACCAACAATTTGTCCTCTTTTGGAAAATGTCACCCATAATGTGCATTGCAATATTTTAAGCAAAACTGTGCTAACACTCTGCTCTTACTGGTGGAATGTGCAATCAATAAACATTGGCCACCAGGCTGGTCAAATTTAGCCATAAAACCTCCAACATTAAATTGGCCAGCATTTCAGTTTCATTGTCCAACCCCATGTGTATATATATATATGACATTTTTGAAATGTAAACATGAAGTTGTATTTTAAATATGTGATTTGCACATATCACAGTGGTGGCCTTTTCCTGTTGCTGCTGTCTGGTTTTTTGTAGCTCTAGCTTAGCTTCTGTTTAGTTAAGCCTGAATTTCTAATTATATTATTAGTCATCGCAAACTAGTCTGTCTGATAATGCTATATCAAAACTATCTAACTCTGTCAGTCAAATTATTACACTACTGCAGATTTTTTGCTCATGCCTATCATTTATTTTTAGCTTTTACTATGCCTTTTGTTTGTTATTGTCTGTCATCTCTTATGTAAATTTTTTATAGTTTATTTACTTGTGCTTGTTGCGTTGCCCCTCATGTGTGCCCTAATATTTTGTAATCGTCTTGTACGTGCACTTTTTTCTTGAGCCTATCTCATACATGCACTCCAGCTTTTGCTAACTCAGCAGAAACCAGTGGTAAGTCAGAATCTACTTAAAGGTGCTGTATGTAAGTTTCTGCAGATATTTAAGAAACATGCTAAGTGAACATACTTGTTTATCTGAAAAACAATGCTAAAGTCAGATATTCTGCTTTGAAAATGTTTGTTAAATGCCGGTACGGCTGTCTTTGTTTTGGTCCCTTTAACCTGCCCACTGCCACTTTAGCCAACTATATTTCAGCACCCCGGGTTGCCTCGGTGGAAAACCGCGTATTTAATTCATTCAGTCAGGAAGGCTCTCAAAGCATGTGCCTGCTACCAAAATGCGACCTCTGGTGGACAGTAACAGCCCCGAAATGAGACGCAGATTCAGAGTTCCACACGAGGTGGTTATTAATGAGCAAATAATATAAATATTACAGACATAAGCAATTTGGCCGTTTGCACCAGACGAAACACAAGAAAAATTTAAATACAGCCATTCAGAAGCACAGAACTCTACACTGCACTCTAATTGATACATATTAAACCTCTTTAGCATTATTATATGTACATGCTGATTGATGAGTCTGTTCACAGTTCTGAAGTTCAATTTCAAACGGTTTATTTTATTTTCAAGATCTGAGGTAAACTATCTGCTGCTGCTTTCAGTAGTGTGGCAATAAATGTCACGTAAAATGACATTCAAACTTACATTATAACATTTCATTCATTCATTCATTTTCTTTTCGACTTAGTCCCTTTATTAATCTGGGGTCGCCACAGCGGGATGAACCGCCAACTTATCCAGCATATGTTTTACGCAGCGGATGCCCTTCCAGCTGCAACCCATCACTGGTAAACATTCATACACACTCATACACTACGGACAATTTTAGCTTACCCAATTCAAACATCCCGCATGTCTTTGGACTTGTGGGGGAAACCGGAGCACCCGGAGGAAACCCACGCGAACACGAGGAGAACATGCAAACTCCACACAGAAATGCCAACTGACCCAGCCGAGGCTCGAACCAGCGACCTTCTTGCTGTGAGGCGAACGTGCTACCCACTGCGCCACCGCGTCGCCCCCATTATAACATTTAACACTGAATAAAGCACATGAAGTGTACCTGAGGTGATCATAGTTTATCCTGTTGTTCACCTGTGAGAAATAGAAGCCATTTCTAAAATAGAAATTCCAGGTCTTGGTTGGGACAAAAACTCCTTTTAGTATGGAAAATATTTCTTCTATCGCGTGCCGTTGCTTTTAGTTAGAAAACGGTTCAAATCAGCCTTTAGGCTCGATAGTCAGGCACACTCACGGTAATCTGGCAACCTGCGCTTCTGTGGACTCGTCAGAGGAGGAGCTGAGTGAAATGTGTTATGATCCAGGAGTGCAATACCTAGTTCAACCACTGGGTGTTAAATGTACATACTGCATCTTTAAAATCGCAGTGGATCATGGCTTCACCTGTTCTTCTCACATGCAATGACTGCCGCATGATTAGAGTATCTCTCTGTCAGCAGTGAAGGCTTCATATGCGGTAAATGTAGGGGAATAGTCAGGCAGACAGAAAAGATATCAGAATTAGAGACACACATCCATAATTTCATTGAGGATAGTAAGTGTGCTAGGAATTTAGATATGGTTTTGGATATGACTAGCCCAGCAAGTCCTGTACATTGTTCGGCTCTGGATATAGCATCCTCGTAGTGTAGCAGTTGGGTAACTGTCAGAGGAAAGAGTGTGGAAAAAACACTGCATGTTTTTTCAAACATCCAAATGGTTTAGCCCCCTCAGTGATGCACCCACTTAGAAACTTACTGAAAGTGTCCTAGTAATTGGTGACTTTATTGTACGGAACGTGCAAATAGAGACACCAGCCACTACAGTCAAAAGTCTGCCAGGAGCCAGAGTGCCTGACATCAAGGCAAATATAAAAGTTCTAGCCAAAAATAAACAGAAGTTCAGTAAGTTTGGCAGAGGAGATTGAGATATATTTGGCAGAGGGGATTGAGACAGGCCCCGCCTTTTCTCTTTCCTCACCTGCCATGTCCACATCCCTCTATCAAGGACCAAAATCCTGCTCTATGGATCCTTCTATCTGTGAGAAAACTATATTTTATCTCTGAGACAGATGTAATGATGTCACAAATTCAGCTCGAACAGTGGTTTGTCACGACAGAGTTAAGGGATGCATATTTCCACGTATCTATCCTTTGACAACACAGGAAGTTCCTGAGGTTCACTTTTGGTTGTGAAGTGTACCAATTATCGGTTCTTCCATTCAGCCTGGCTCTGTCACCCCACAACTTCACAAAAGTCACAAAACTTCACAAAAGTATAAAAGGTTTCTTCTGTGTATTTGGGACTCTACAATGATGTGAGCATGTTTATTTCCTCCATGGATTAACTTGATCTTGTCAGCTATAAACCAAATAGAGTCAAGCTAGGTCAGTCCACCACTGTCAAACAGTTCCATAGAATGTTTGGTCTCATGGCAGCAGTGTCCAACGTGACACATTTTGTTCTGCTGTACATGAGACTCCTGCAGTGCAGCTTGGGGCATGTTAGTCATCCTCAAAGGCTTATCTACAGCTTCATTTGAACCAGTGCAGTATGTGTTTGAAAAATATTTAATACTTAAGTCAGACTTTCTTATGGCTATTTCATCTCTTAAGAGAGTGGGAGACCTCCAGGCCCTGTCGGTCAATACCTTATGTCTCGGGTTTGCAACAGGAAGGGTCAGAGCTTTTCTTTTACTGTGGAGTCAGAGTTCCTATGTTCTTTATTGATGTGGTGTTGCAGGCCTTTTATCCACATCCCTTCAGGATGCTGGACAAGGAGAGGTTGGATATGCTTTGCCCTGTAAGGTCTTTGAATACTTATGTACACAAAACTTTCCTCTGAATAGTTGTTTGTGTGCTTTTGTTCCCAAAACGGGACTTCTACAGCAAATAAGAGGATACAGGCTTTACTCAACTACAGAATTTTGTGTTGGTATTGCCCAGCCCACAGCTCTACAGATGTCTGTTAGAGAGGCACCATGTTCTAACTCCAAAGACGAGGTGACATCTGGGGAAAACATCTCATGTTAGTTTGGTACCAAGGGTGATATCATCCACAATCGAGTTGGCCAATATAAAGGAAGGGAATACGGCAATGAAAGAGCTGTGTCTGCCTCCTCTAAACAGTAGAAAGGTGGTAGGAATCTTGGGCACATAGCCAGGCTCCAATAACATGTATCAGGACAACATGAGAGTTGCCCAGCCCAAATTCTAGACATGATTCTTTCATGAAAAATGCCTTCATGTCCAATACCTTCTTAATTGATGCCAGTGTGACCAGCAAAGCTGTCTTCATGGTCAGAATATTCAAGGGTACTGAGTTGAGCTGCTTAAAGGATCTCTCTGCAGTGCTGCTAGAACTACAGAGAGATCCCAGGAGGGCATGGGAGATGGAGGTGACAGCCTCCACTTCAACTCATCCAGGAGGAATGACGGCTCAGTCTTGTTATCTCCAGTGATCTTTAAGTAGCATTTTTCCTGTTGTTCCTAGCTGTGTTTTTGACTCTGGTTTGTTTACTGTTGTCTTGTTTTGTCGCCTGCCTTGACCTCTTTGCCTGTGACTTCTACTCTTTTGGATTACCTCCATGCTACCATTTGCACCTGTTTTGACTGTGGCCTGCCTGACTAATGTTTAATAAACTGCATTTGGATTCGCACCTCTGTTGCCACATCCCAGTCATTGTTACAGAAGACTCAGCTACAAAATGGATCCAGCAGTTAAGATTATGCATCTCTGTCAGGGGGATCATTCAATTTAGTAATAATTGTGTGGGTAGCAAACCTAAACTTATGTTTATTATATATTTTTTCTGTGGTGGGCTGCTCACTCCACCACCACACTTATGCTGGCATCACCTTTACTCCTGTCTTCTGTTCTTTAGCGTAGGCCACAGACAATTTACAAAATGCCCGCCGAGGGTCCACCCAAGCAAAGGATGGCCACAGTGAGTTCTTTAGGTTACAAGATGGCTGCCTCCAGTCTACCAGCTCACAAAGTGAACACTCCCTGTCATTTCCATGAACTATGTATGCCATCATGCGCTGCACTCGCACACCAGTTCCAGGTCACCCCTTGATTACCCAGGTCACCCCTTGATTCTTGGACTATAACTACAGCACACACACACACACACACACACACACACACACACACACACACACACACACACACACACACACACATCCAGTGCTGAGTCTTGTTATCTGTAGTGATCCCAGTCATTGTTACACTGTTCATGTGAGACGAACAGGAGAATACATGACTTACCATGGTTGGAAGTTGATTGTGTCATTAAAGAGTTAAAATCCTGTAATAAAAAAAAAAAAAACATTTAGTAGTTTTGATCAGGACTGAGGTTGATTAACAGATTTATGCAAAAAAAAAAATATCTGAAGCATTTTTACAGCAGTTTAATTTAGTGGACGTTTTCATCCCTAACATAACTAAAGGGTAGTAAATTTAACTGAATACATTTTGTTCATTTTGAAGAAAGAGCTGGTCCATTGTATTAAATGTAGAACATGTTTGCTGTTGATATGTGTTTGTATTTTCAACAGATCCATAGCCCATCCCATTTTTATTGATGTTCTGAATAGATTCATTGTGTTGTCTCATCAAGGTGGGAATTTCCATGCTGAAGCTAATTTAAGCAGCTGATTTTAATTATCATATGTTACTAATATTTGAAGTAGGAAAGAAATAAGAGATAAAAAACACAAAACAAAACACGCATTTGTGTCTAACAACACAACAGAAATAACAGTGAGAAATAGTTTAATGGTGCATTCCAAATGGGATATACTGCCCTCCAAAGGGTCGTGTTGTGTCATTCCCAGCTGAAGTGCTGAAAACTGGATACTTTAAAGGGCCATTTGGAATGAAGGAGTTTTGTAGTATACAACTGATGGACACTCCAGGCCATGATGCTTAGAGCAGGGAAGTTGTTTGATGTCACACACTGCAAGTTGGTGCAACACCAATGTCTATGTGTGGCAGAAGAACAGGTGAATTGTGTTACATTTTAATGATTGTAAAAATTAATTATTTAATTCCCATGACTAACCAAATAAGGGCGTCACGGTGGCACAGTGGGTAGCACGTTCGCCTCACAGCAAGAAGGTCGCTGGTTCGAGCCTCGGCTGGGTCAGTTGGCGTTTCTGTGTGGAGTTTGCATGTTCTCCCCGTGTTCGCGTGGGTTTCCTCCGGGTGCTCCGGTTTCCCCCACAAGTCCAAAGACATGCAGTATAGGTGAATTGGGTAGGCTAAATTGTCCGTAGTGTATGTGTGTGAATGAGTGTGTATAGATGTTTCCCAGTGATGGGTTGCAGCTGGAAGGGCATCCGCTGCGTGAAACATATGCTGGATAAGTTGGCGGTTCATTCCGCTGTGGCGACCCCAGATTAATAAAGGGACTAAGCCGAAAAGAGAATGAATGAATGAATAATCAAATAAGCTTTTAAAAAAATAACATTCATATAAACACAGGGGGGTGACACGGTGGTTGAGTGGTTAGCACTGTCGACTCACAGCAAGAAGGTTGCTGGTTCGAATCCCGGCTGGGTCAGTTGGTATTTCTGAGTGGAGTTTGCATGTTCTCCCCGTGTTGGCGTGGGTTTCCTCCAGGTGCTCCGGTTTCCCCCACAGTCCAAAGACATGCGGTATAGGTGAATTGAATAAACTAAATTAGCCGTAGTGTATGAGTGTGAGTGAGTGTATGGAAGTTTCCCAGTACTGGGTTGCAGCTGGAAGGGCATCCACTGTGTAAAACAGATGCTGGATAAGTTGGTGGTTCATTCCGCTGTGGCAACCCCTGATGAATAAAAGAACTAAGCCGAAGGAAAATTTATGAATGAATAAACACAGGGACTGAAGATAATAGTCACAAAAATTATAGACATAATCTGTTGACTAAAAGTTTTTAAGTTAGAGTACTTGGTTATCTGCCATAATGTAAAATGTCACACTGATGGACAACATTGCCCCCATCAGCATGCACTTACACTGAACCTACACCATGTATAAACCTTTCTCTCTATCTTTCTCTCTCTCTGTCTGCCTCTTACTCTATCTATGACACATACCCATGCATGAGTAATGTGTTCATGCTTCGTAAATTGCACATGCTTTTGTCCTAAAGAAGAAAAAAAAAAGATTCCAAACTGTGCACACCTCATTTCTGACATTTGGCATTTTCATTAAATAAATAAATAAATAAAACAGTGAATGCATTTTTATTTGCCTATTGTTAGGCAAAGATTTTAAGTAAATAGAGGGTGAAAACATTTGCAGTGTGTGAATACAGCCATTTTCATAAACACACAAACACATACAGTATACGTCTGGTTTTCTATCATATTGGGGACTTCCCATAAACATAATGATTTTTCAGAAGTCCCCAATTGGTCTTAGGTTTTTTTGTGATTTGTGGGACATTCCGTAGCCATCTATTGTTTTTAAACTGAACAAACTATATAATAATGCATATGGGCTGTTCTTCTATATAGCACAAGTGCAAATGTGATATTGATTCTATACAAAAGTTAAGCAAAAAAAATCCCTTTAACACAATCAATTAATAATTAATTTAAATTCCTTTATATTATAGTGTTTGTTTTTCTTATGGGGGACGCGGTGGCGCAGTGGGTAGCACGTTCGCCTCACAGCAAGAAGGTCGCTGGTTCGAGCCTCGGCTGGGTCAGTTGGCATTTCTGTGTGGAGTTTGCATGTTCTCCCCGTGTTCGCGTGGGTTTCCTCCGGGTGCTCCGGTTTCCCCCACAAGTCCAAAGACATGCGCTATAGGTGAATTGGGTAAGCTAAAATTGTCCGTAGTGTATTTGTGTGAATGAGTGTATATGAATGTTTCCCAGTGATGGGTTGCAACTGGAAGGGCATCCGCTGTGTAAAACATATGCTGGATAAGTTGGCGGTTCATCCCGCTGTGGCGACCCCAGATTAATAAAGGGACTAAGCCGAAAAGAAAATGAATGAATGAATGAATGTTTTTCTTATTGTGTATGTCAATGGTTACAGGTTTCTAATATTTTGTTTTGTAAGTATCTTCTCAACAGAAAAAGGAGACTCATAAATATGAAAATAGTATTATTTAGTATATAAGATTATTATTATTATTATTATTATTATTATTATTATTATTATTATAGTATATAAATAAAGTATACTTATTGTTTAGGAGACAATTAGTTGAACATACGTGTTTAGTAACACTTAAGTCTTTCCCTACCAGCGTTTTTTTTTTTTTTTTTTTTAAGTTGCTAGCCACTGCCAGCATTTTTGATGATTTTCTCCTAAATTTGACAGCCCTTAGGATATTTTTGGCTAGGAATATATATATATATATGTTTTAAACCCACTTACATGCAGGTAGATTTCATGAAAAATGTAAATTGTTTTACAAAAAACAGAAAAAAAGCATATTTTTTTAAAAAGTAGTGCATTTTCAAGATGTATTGCATATAATACACACACATACATTAATTCACATGCAAATACTGTACACACAAGTGTGTAGCCTATGTGTGTGTGTCTGTGTGTCCAAGCGCATGAGCATGTGTGTGTAAAACACATTTCTAACCTCGTGCAGATTGACGAAGGCGGATCATTTGGCTGTGGCGAGCCCTGGTATAGTAGGGATTAAGCCAAATCGAGGTTGTATAACTCTCAATTTTACCTGCAATCTTACTTTCTCTTTCTCAGATTTCACTCCCCGGAGCATGTGACGTCATGTACCTCATTCAGGACATTAAGTTAGGGCTTCACCTACCATGATATACCTAAAACACAGACTGCCGTAAAAACTTATCAATGGCAGGGAAGCGGTTTCTCTTAATTGATGATTTATCTCGTCAAATGGCAGGGAAAGAGAGACACGAGCTCCGAGGTGGTGAGTTCTGGGTTCCGTTTGGCTGTCTCTCGGGGGCAATATGCCCTCCAGAGATGAAGAAAGACAGTCAGACAGTATTTTGTATTAAAGATAGTCAAGTTATGGAGGAATAATTAGTGCTTAGTTTATTGTTACCTTGGCCCAAGTGTCCCGTCATGCGGGGTCTTTTTTAAGAGTGAGTTGTGGAGTTTTTGCCACGCCTTCTCTCCGAATTCTGGGAATGGACTGAGTATCCTGGCTCCGCCTCCAGACTGCAGATGGACGAATCCCGTAGCGAGCCCTGTCTAATCGTAGAAGTGCGCTCAACTACACTTTGCGTGATAATGCCGATGCTTTTCTACTTGGCTGGGTCTCAAAGGCTGTGAGGAGGTAAGTGTTTGAAACCTTTATTTTTGTTTATTTCTGTTGTATGTTAAGTGTGACTGTTATGAGTGTGAGAGGTGATTAGGATTATAGTGAGTAGGGAGTCATCATGGCATATAGGGTGTCGGGGATTATAGGGAATACGCCTTAATTTTGTGTGCAGTGTAGGTTGAGGTGTTGGGTGTTATTCAAAACTCACTGTGTGTAAAGGAATGGGCGTGATAATTGCGTGTGGCTCTTGATGTCTATATCTCTCACCCATGTACCCGCACTTAAGTTGCCCCTGCTCTCGATTTTAAAGTTAATAAAGCATTTGCTCTTTTGTATGTCATTTCCACTGTTGTGTTTATATTTGATGTCAATAAGGTTCATTACAGAGTTAAGGGGTTCACAAACCGGATGCGACGTGGTCACACCATGTCTTTCAGAATTAAAAATATTGTTTTCTATGAGTGTACGCACACTGGCACCATCAGTGTCTTGCATTGCTTAGAAAAAACTGTAGTTGTGCAACACAGTATGTCTGGCGCGTCCAGTTTTCCATTGACAGCGAGCATCTGTTTTTTGAACCAAGGCACCTCGCTTTCGCACACCAAAGACTTGGTGCATCAGCTTGCTTAAAAAAGTTAACTTTTAAACATTTGCGCTATCTAAAATTACAGGTAAACTGGCAATGCTGACTTATTTTACTGTAGATATAGCGATGTCTTTCGTGTTGCTTTGGTTAAAATTGAAATTTATTATTTATTGGATCCATCAATGACTTCTGAAAAGGACTGAAACAACCGCACAGTGACAATGGCAGTTGTTGGCAATAAAAAAAAAAAAAAATAAAAACATTTTATTTTGTCATTTGTTAATGTTTCATTACCACTTTAATGTAGACAGTTTTCTGCATTAAATATCATTTCGCTGTGGCTAATTTCCAATAATTTGTGCCTTCTGAAATCTTTCAATAAGTTATTTTTGTTCTTTCATGTATGCTCCTTCATGATCTTTTTTTCTCAATTTAATGTATTTCATTTTGTTTTATCAACATTTTATTTTCATTATGAATGTAAATCAAGACTTTACTTTTTAAAAATTGTATTATATATTTTATGTCCTAACAAGGCAAGGCCTCAAGGAATTATGTCCCCAGAGAAAAGAGCTTCATTCTATCCAATTGTAGTGGTTATAACTAAACGATAGACTTCAGCAAAGATCTTTTTCATTTTACACTGCTGATGTTATGAGTGATGTTTGGGTGAATTTTGTAAATATGGTCTGCACCCTTTCCTCTTGATAACAAAATAAACAGACAAGAAAAATGCAAGTGTTGAGAAAACAGCAGTTCAGGAAGCATCTGAATATGATTATGAGATGTGGATATATTTTGCATGCTCTGCATTTCGATGTCATGTAATGTCAACCAGATAATATTTTACATGGATTAATGGCTCACACAAAAGGTGCTATTGACTCTTTTTCTTGCACATGCTGGATTCCTGCTATTTATATCCAGTGGCGGAGCCAGAGGGGTGGCCAGGGTGGCACCCCAATATTTTTTTTCACTACAGTCAGTTGCCGATGATGATGGGCATCTCATATATTGAAATAAATTAATTTTGATAAGAGTAGGATAAATAAATCATAATGTGCTTACATTGTTTCTTATGACATTTAAATTTGTTTGTTAGTAGGGATTAAGTGAAAGTTGTTTTTGCATTTTAGTTTGTTTGTGGGAAGGAATTATTTTGTGACTTATTGAAGTGAAAGTTGTTTTTGCATTTAGGTTTGCCTGTTATTTAAGGAATTATTTGTTGACCTAAGTAAATTGGTTTTGCATTTTTATTGCAATTGTAGCTGCACTTATTTGCAATTCAAGGTAAAACTGTGAGTCAGAGGAAAGTATTTCTTGTTAGGGAACATGAGCTGGAGGCTTTGTTGGGTAATTTGTGAACAGTTGAGTACAACTTTATTCATTAGAGCGTGAGTAGCAGTATAAATACCCGCGGAAGCGTCCAGGGGCAGTGTTGATCCTCCTTGTGTGGAGACAGATGAGGGCTAAGACCATCAACTCTACCTACGCAACTCTATCAAGCAGGGACACCCACACAGAACTAAACTAGACTTCTCTCTATTTACTCCACAAACAATGTGGTTTATTTCTCATTTTTATCAATTTGAAATACCCAAATTATGCTGACTTTACCAATAATTCCTCCTTTGAATACTATGCAGTTTCTATCACTTCTCCATGTAAATTTAACATTCTGGTCATTTTCTGTCCTACTGGTCAGTTGGGGTCATTTTCAGAAAAATTGGATGGGTTGCTATGCTCGTTGGCCGATTTTTGAGTCACTGTCAAACCATTGCACACTTCAGATCACTTCAGGATTACTCTCAATTTACTGCTTCCAACAACCACACTGCACACACAGAAACTTTCTGCTCCACTTTAACATTCTGCCTAGATGAGATCTGTCCTCCCTCCACCAGGCCAATGCACACTACAAGGATAGTAAGAACTCTCAGAGAACATCGGACAGCACTCAGGGCAACATAGATAACATGGCACAAAACAACTCCATTCAGCCAAAACCCTATACTACCATATCTAAATCAACAGCACTTCAGACACCAGCAATCTAATCTGGGCATTTAATAACCTGCTCTGTCCTCCTTCTCCACCTCCTTATCAGTTGATGGTTTGGCCCAAAAAACATTAAAATTATCAGTCTGTTTTCCACCACATCCAACTATAATCTTCACCAAACAACACCCTCTGGAGGAAATTCACTCTCCTCCTCCCTCCTTACAGAAGAAGTATCCAAACTTATCCTCTCTGCCCATGACTGGATCCCATCCCCTCACACATCTTGCAGGATATTTGCCGGCCAGAGTAACCCCAATGCACAAAAAAACAATGGTTGGACAATACAGGCTGGTCTCTCTCTTCCTTTTATTGCCAAAACACTGGAAAGGGTTGTTTTTATCTCACCGGTAGATTATTCAGAGATGCCTGAAGAGGAGAGGTATCCAAAGCTCATCAGCTGGTCACTGGAGTACCTCAGGGATCTGATCTAGGTCCCCTACAATTTTCTATTTACACCACATCACTGGAAACCATCATACAATAATATGGTTTCTCTTATCATTGTTATGCCGACGACACACATCTATCTTTCATTTCATCCGGATGACCCCACAATAGTTGCAAGGATCTCGCACTGCCTGGAGGATATCTCAGCTATATCTCAAAGACCATCTTCCCTGCAACTCCACAAATTCAACATAATTTCTCAATCCAGCTGGGATCATCCACCATTACCCCATGTAGTTCAGTAAGGAATCTTGGGGTGATCCTGGATGATCAGCTGTCCTTCAAAGAGCACATTGCTAACAAAGCTCGATCATGCAGGTTTGAACTCTTCAACTTCAGAAAAATCAGACCCTTCCTAACAGATCATGCTGCACAAAGTTTAGTCCAAGCTCTTGTCAAAGGCTGGACTACTGCAATACTCTTCTAGATGGACTCCCATCCTGCACCCATAAGCCTCTACAGATGATCCAGAATGCTGCAGCTCGTCTGGTCGTCAATGAACCCAAGAGAGCTCATGCAACACCTCTCTTTACCTCACTGCATTGATTACCAATTGAAGATTGGATCAAGTTCAAATCATTGATCCTTGCTTACAGAGCAGCATCTATGGGCACTGCACCATCTTACCTCCACCTGCTCCTGAAGGTCTACATCCCCTCCAGGAGCCTACAGTCGGGGAGTGACCACTGCCTTGTGGTATCATCACAGAGAGGCTATAAGTCACTTTCCAAAACCTTTTCATTCAATGTTCTACGCTGGTGGAATGATCTTCCCATTCCCACATGGACTGCAATTCACTGGTATCCTTCAAACGACAACTAAAAACCCATCTTTTCTGAGAGCAACTTAACTCGATGAATAAAACCAAAATCCCTCTTCTCTCCCACACCTCACCACACACCAAACCAAAATACTATAGATTCTGAGTGTGCCTCACACAGGTGAGTGGGCTTAACAAACCACCTGTAGAAAACACACTCATTTATCTAACTGACACATTAACTTACACAAACACTGTGCATTTATGAAGTGTACTTCACACAGGCGAGTGGACTTGACAAACCACCTGTAGAAGCACTTTCTCTCTCTCTCTCTCTCTCTCTCTCTCTCTCTCTCTCTCTCTCTCTCTCTTAAGTTCCTAAAAAAGAGAAAAATAATAAATTATTAGTTGTTAACTGACTTCGTGGTAATCATTCATTTGTGCAGCTTATCTTGGAGTAGGTGTGTCTCACACTGTTAGGAGTAGGAGTGTGGGAATGTGAATTATTTCTTTCACCTTACATGAACATATTTCAAGCTAGCCACCCTACTGACATTTACTCACTTGAAGCCTACTTCTCTTATTCCTGTAGTTTTTAATACAGCAGTGTGAGTCAAATAAAGACTAAAGAAAAGACTAAAGACTAAAAGCACTGTGGTGAGGACTGAGATATATTTACTTCTCGATCTTCCAGGTACACATACAGTAATTTTTCACTACAAGGTGGGAGTTATTGCCTGTCACATATGCTAATTTTCCACCCATCAGACACTTCTTCCAGCTCCTCCGGGGATTCAGGGAGTAGTGGCTCTACTCTGAGCTAGTTCAGGTGACATAACTCTTTAGCCTATCTCTAAGGTTGTGCCCTGCCACACTACGAAGCTCATTTCAGCAGCTTGTATCCATGATCTTGTCCTTTCAGTCATGACCCAAAGCCCATGACCATACGTGAGAGTAGGAATGTAGATTGACTGGCAAATTGAGAGCTTTCAGTTTTGCTCCTTCTTCACCATAGCCCCATACTCCTAGATCACCCCCTACAGAATGCCAATGAGGGACACAGTTGAATGCCTTCTCCAAGTCCACAAATCAGGTATGGACTGGATGGGTGAACTCCCACAAACCCTGAAGCACCCCAGAGAGAGTATAGAGCTGATTGAGTGTTCCACTGTCCGGAAAAAGGTTTTACTATTGGTCAGATTCTCCTCCCTCCTCCAGTACCCTGGCATAGACTTTTGCTGAGAGCCTAAAATGTGTGATCCCCCTGTGATCCACCCTTCAGTCCCCCTTCTTTAAAATGGGGACCACCCTGCCCCTAAGTGGCCCAGCCAGAGACACTCTCCCCAATCTCGTGTCAACCAAAACTGTTCCACCACATCCAAAGACTTAAGGTACTCAGCGTAGATCTCGTCCAGCCCTGCTGCCTTGTCATTCTGGAGCTTGTAGACTATTATTTCTTCCATCATCATATAACACCCTTAGTTGAGAGCAGTAGCTCCTTGCTACCACTATAAACAGTGTTGATGAAGTACTGCTTCCTCTTCCTGAGATGCCTGATGGTTTGCTAGAATCTCTTTGAAGCCAACCGATAGTCCTCTTCCATGGTCTCCTCAAATTCAGGTTTCACTGTCATTTCCTATGTGGGCATTAAATTTCCCCAGTTGAATGACCGATCCTCAGTCAGAGCACTTTACAGCAAAAATCTCAAGGACTCCAAGAGTCAGGACATAGGTACTCTGCACTTCTGTTTGGCCCGTAAATGCAAACTACAGTGAGAGACTTATCCCCAACCCATAGGCGCAGATAGGCAATGCTCTCGTTCACTGGAAAAAACTCTATCACATGACGGCTGAGCTGGGGAGGTGTAAGCAAGCCCACACCAGCTCGCCGCGTTGAATTCCAGAACCCAAGCTGTGTGTAGAGTGAGAGTCTCACTTCCCTTCCAGTGAGATGGGAGCAAATTTCCATGTCCAAAGATCATGTGATGGTCCTGGCCTCCGACCACTGCCCTATCCACATTGTACACTGTACTTTAGGGCTCCTTATGCAGGTGGTGGTTCAACAGAAGGTCTCATGTCGATCTTTCCTGCAATACCCCGCCAGGTTCCATGGGGAATGACCCAGCCACCATGTGTTCACTTGCAAGCCCCAACTCCAGTACATCGTGCAACATGCTGCTCCTTGAAGGGTTTTTGATCTTTATTATTATTATTTTTTTTCAGGGAACAGATGATTGTTTCTGTCCTGTAGAAAGAGCCAGCCATAAGCAAAGCCCTTGCCTCTTATAAATAAAACGCAAGACATTTGGTGCCCACCTGGTATAATCTTCAGAGCTTGGAGTCAGTTCACAAAGCTCTACAGCCCTTCCTAGATTTTACTGACACATTGTCAGGTGAGGATCATTTCACAGTTTCCTGTATCAAACTATTGCTTCTCTGTTCAATGTTGATATCCTCACATTCTGAGAAAGATACAGACCTCACCAAATCTATCAAAATCTGATTTTTGGAGAATCTGCCTGACTGTGTTTACATGGACATCAGTAATCTAATTATATGCCTTAATCTGAATAACACAATAATATTATTAAGGTGTTTACATGAGTTGCTTTTTGTATGTTCCTTTTATGTTCCTGTTTTACATGTTATAGTACAAAGTTTGATTAATGTCATTGTCACCATTCGACGCCAGTTTCCTCCAGTGTTTCATGCAACAACAGTTCATGTTTGTCATAGCACCATGTGGGATTTTGGGTGTTTCGTTTTTAATTTTGCGACAAGTCAACTGCAGTTAATTTTTCACACTATGTGTACAAACAGATGACAGCAGATACAAATTCTCAAGAAACAGGCTACTTCTGCCATTTCATTCACTAACTTCACATTCATGCCCTCGTGACAAACTAGGAGGTACTGGATGAAAATACACAGTAAGGACTGGTGAGAGAATTCTCAGCATAGTCATTTCCCACTCGCACCAAAAATGTGCTCTCTTGCTTGAAGCCATTCTCATTTGTTTGTCATCAAACACCTGACAACTGCCGTGTGTGCATCCTGTCACAAAAAGTAGCGAAAAGTAATACAAAACGGTAATAGTTTGATTAAGGTGTTTACATGTCTATACTGCACTTCAGTAATCCAACTAAAATGGGTATACTCCACATGTCTTAGTTTGATTTCAGTTTAGTTTGATTATGACTTTAGTCGGATTAAGGTAATTAAAAATTGCTGTTTACATGGTAGACTCTTAATCAGAGTATTGTCTTAATCATATTGAAATTGGAGTATTGGTGTCCATGTAAACATATTGAATGACAAATACTCTGCTTAAAAGTGCCTCCCTCACTGAAAGCAAAATTCAGGAGGTGAAGCCCCAAGCTGTTGATTATAAAAAGTGCCTACTTGCTAACAGCCACTGTGGAGTCCAGTTCAGCTGTAACTAAACCACCAGCTCAGAAAAAAAACAAAAAAAAACATGTAGAACCTTCTTCAAACAGATGTATCATCTTCATGTTCTTCCAAGGCTTTATCTCATAGGGAGGCAATTGAAAATGATCTGAAAAGCTACTTGCAATCTACAAATGCTGACAGTGACAAAAAATCCAGTAAAGTAGTGGAGAATCCATGAGGCACATTTCCGCAAATTTGAAAAATTAGCTAACAAATACCTGTGTGTCTAGCAAGTAGTTCCCAATCAGCAACAAGTTCCCAATCTTAATACCCAGAGATTTTAGTGGAAACATAGTTTATGCCACAGAGCTTCTCTTAAACCAAAAACTGTTGACAGATTTGTTTTCTTGTAACCCAAAGTTAGAAGTAAACGTAAAACCACTTTATTTTCCCCATTTGTAAAAGTGTAAATAGTGAATTGCATGCTCTAAAAAGGTTTACAGAATGCACATTTTGTACTTGTGCACTACTTCAGTAACAAATACACGTGTGCATTTAATAAACAGGAAGAGAACGGTCTATTTTTTCAACTGCTTAAATTTGCAATAAAGATTTTTATGCACTTTGTAACAATATCTATTCAGAATTATGTTTGTGGTGTTTTAGTGTTGGCATAAGAAAAAAATAACACATTTCTTTATTATTTTAAAGCAAATGAAACAGAGGTTGAATACTGTAAAAAGACTTAATCTGAACTGTATTTTGACAATGTTCACATCTGGTCTGCTCTCAAACTCCCAATGCTAATCAAGCTCCAAAATTATGTTTACTCACCTGTATGGGTTGCCTTACTGTGAGTTCACACAGAAGGCGGTGAGAACGTCAAAGTTCCCCTTCATATGGGAACGCCAACGTGCGTCTGTTAACAGACTGCGGGAGTACTTCAGACGACCAATCACTCTGAAGAGTAAGAAAACGGGCCAATGAATGCCAAAATGAATAGGCAGAGCTCAGCTCCACAGCTGACAGTGATTAGCCATTAGTGCTATATAAGCTGCCAGCTGAGAAGCACTAGAAATTTAGGTTTCAGAGCCTCTCACGAGACTGAAGACACTCTATCTGCCAACCTGATTTCAAGACTGAAACCAGTTTACTCACCAGTGCGGGAGATGATGCGACATCGGTGATCGATCTGGGCTTCCTGTCCCCTGGGTGTTTCGCTGGTGTGCACAAAAGAGCAGTTTCCATTAAAAGAGCAGATTCCCTAAGAGAGCAACACAGTCAATCAACACGGCTTTTTCAAGACGCTGTTCTGACTGTGCGTTTTTGGATGCGGTGGTTCCTATCTCCGGATGATGGGCACGGGTATCGCATCACAGGTCTGGGGGTCCAGCATGTCGATGCGGTGCTCGCGGACAGCTCATGCTCTCACTGTGAGGGCATGGCTGTTGCACAGCTGAGATCGTGGCTTCCAAGCCACCCCCGTTGCTCCCCTTGAAAGCGGTTAACACACAGGCAGATCTGAGGATTACAGTGGCGGTTTATCCGTCGCCTCCGGGCCCGCGGACCCCCGACTCCTCCACAGCGCGCTCCATCCAAGCTTCGAGTGGTTGTGCGGTTCATCCCCCGGGATGCCAGCGCTTCCGCTTGATGACACCGGAGATCAGATGTCCATCGCGACATCGGAGGGCGAGCTGTCATGCTCAGATTACAGACCGGGCTCGCTTCCATCCTACGGGGTGCAATGCGTGGTCACGGTTCTCGAATCAGACATGATGGCTGCGCTTCCTGGGCTGCTTCGGCGGTGTGGCTGGAGATGGTCTCACCGCCGGACCTACCAGAGGTGTGGCGTGCGGGCTGATGTAAGATGAATCTTCCAGCTCTCGTCCACTTCTTCCCAGGGGCGCACAGCGAGCGCACGCTGGCATAGAGGGCGTTTTTCTCCGCCCGGTCCTCGTGCGCTTCCGCCTTCACCTCCCCTGATGGCAAGGCGGCCAGTGGGTACGAAGCTATTCCTCAGGTGGTTGGCGCCGTCACCTGGAAGGGTAAGCTGAGACCCTGTCCAAGCCGGGTGGGTTATCTGTGTCTCTCATGGCCAGAGCCCACACCGCTGCTGGCCATGCCGCTTCTGCCCTGCACCACGGCACCTGCTGTGCTGCACAGGGCCGGTTCTTCCCAGGCTTATGCGTAAGCACCGCACGGTGGTCGACTATGCTCTCATGACCTTCAAGTCGGCCGCCTGTGCCCTGGGGAGGACAATGGCCACACAGTGGTCCGGAAATGCCACCCTTGGCTTACCCTGGCAGATATGAGCCACGCCGACAAAGTACACTTTCGAGGTGTGCCCATATCCCAGGCAGGCCTACTCAGCGACACTGTCGGGGACTTTACCCAGGAGTCCTCGTGGTGAGAGATCAGCCGTGCGCGATGGAGCAGGTCATCTCCTGGTGGGGTCGGAAAACTGCTCCCCCACCGGACCCATCCGCGCTGGCTGTTCCTCGCCGAGAGCGCTCCCGTCATGGGTCACCGTAAAGTCCGGTAATCGGACCGCGAAGCGAACCTAAGGCGGGCCGCTTGGAGATGAGGAGAACTGTTCTTTCCCCGGTGGAGGGCCAGGGCTCCCCCGCAAATTAATGTAGCGATCCGAAAAGAGCTGCTTTTCCTCCCTCTGGGTGTGGAAGCCCAATTTCTGCCAGCATGGGACGCGCTGCCTTCCAGCTCTCAGCTTTGGTGCACTTCACCACAGGCTTTGAGGCGCCAGAGGATGAGCTCCTTTCTCGCACCTCCAGCCTCTCCGTGGGATCCTGGGAGGAAGGTAAGAGTCAATCTCTTATTTTCAGTTCTTCCTCGGGACGCTCCGCTTCCCGGGGTGAGCACTCCCCATCCCGAAGCTGCCCCTCCGCGGGTACGTCAGCGATCGTTCCGGTGATGCTGCTCGTTCAGACTCTGTCAGCCTGGTTAGCGCTGCTCAGCCCGTCGTAGTAGCTGACACGGACAGTCAGACTCGGCTATGCGTTTCAATGCGCTGTGAGTTCACGGGTGTGTATTTAAGCGGTCATCGCTATGCCACCCCTGTCTCACGTGAGAAGATTGTTATCCTCCTGGTGAAGGATACAATCAAGCCAGTCCCTCCAGCCGAGATGAAGAGTGGGTTTACGCCCCCACTTCATCGTACCCAGAGAGCGGTGGGTTATACCAATCCTATCTACGCGTTTTGATCTGCCATCTGTTCAGGATGCCGATCAAGATGCTCATGCAGAAACGCATCCCCCAGTGCGTCCGTCCGCGGGATTGGTTGCAGCTATAGACCTGAAGGACGCTAACTCTATGTCTCGCTCTCTCCCTCCTTATAACCGTGTTTTTACCTGTGTACGACGGGGGCTGAGCATGGCAGTAAATGGTCCTCCCCTTCGGGCTCTCCCTGTTCCATGCGTGGAGGATGCCCTGTGCCTCTTAGGCGCACGCGCATCTGCATTTTTGATTATTCATTGACTGGGTTAATTTTTTCAGACCTTTGACTTAGTCGATTATGCATAGGGACCTGGTGCTCCGGCACCTTGACCTGTTGGGGTTTCGGGTCAACCGAGAATGAGCAAGCTCTCCCCCGGGCAGAGCTTCTCTCATTTTGGGTTGGAGCTAGACCCGGTCTCCATCACGGTGCGCTTTTAGTGCTGCCCTGTCTGTTTAATTCGGCAGTTATAGTGGTCTCACTGAAGTTTTTCAGAGGCTCCTGGGGCATATGACATTTGTAGCTGCTATCACGCCGCTCAATTGATCATATGAGACCACTTCAGCGATGGCTTTGCGATCGGGTCCCCAGATGGGCATGATGCGCGGAGACGCACCGGGTGTCCATCACCATGCTGTGTCTCCGCAGCTTCACCCCCTGGATGGGCCTTGCCTTCTACAGGCTTGGGTGCCCTTAGAACAAGTGTCCAGTCATGATGTCATTCTGACGGATGTTTCCAGTACGGGCTGGTGGGCTGTGTGTATCGAGCATGCAGCTGCAGGTTCGTAAATCGGACTTCGGTTGCGTTGGCATTCAATTGCCTGGAGTTGTTGGCAGTGTTTCTCGCTCTCCGCCGGTTCCTACCAGTACGGGAGGGGACATACGTGTTGGTTAGGACGGCCAGCACGGCTGCGGTAGCGCACATCAACCGTTTGGCTGATGTGCGCTACCGCCGCATGCCTCAGCTCGCTCGCCATCTGCTCCTCTGGAGTCATGCGGCTTAATAGGTGCGTGCCGTTCATATCCCGTACGAGCTCTACCGTGCCAGCTTACATGCTCTCACAACGTTTCTGGGAGAATGGAGACTCCACCCCGGCACAGTCCAGCTGTTATAGGCATGCTTCAGAGAAGCCCAGGTCATCCTGCCGCTTCTCCCGAGCGGCCCTTCGCCAGCTGCTTTCCCTGCTCTGCATGGATGCGCTGGCTATCAGCTGGCCCCGGGTTTACGCAATATGTGTTTTTCCCCAGTGAGCCTGCGCGCACAGACTCTGTGCAAGGTCGGGGAGACGAGGAGCGGGTCTCACTCGTTGCGGCTCCTTGGCCCAACCGGACCCAAGTTTCCGGACTCACACTCCTCGTGATGGCCCTCCCTGATGAATTCCCTGGAAGAAGCACTCCTTTTTCTGGGACGGGCACCCTCTGGAACCCCCATCGAGGGTTTCTAGATAGAGTGCGGTGGACTTAGGTGACCTATCAGTAGATGGTTAACACCATCACTCAGGCTAGAGCACCCTGTATAGGCAAGCCTATGTCTTGTTGTGGAGTCTATTTGTTGTGTGGAGCTCTTCTCTCTGAGAAGAACCCTGGAGATGCCAGATTAGTGTTGTGTTTTCTTCCTTCAGGATAACTGGAGCACAGGCTTTCACCCTCCACACTGAAGGTTTGGCGTGCTGCCATCCCCGCTCTCTGTGGGGCGGCGAATGGTATCGCGCTGGGAAAGCATAACCTCATCAGCCGGTTCCTCAGTTAATTCCATCCCCGCCCCCCTCTCTTGCCCTCTCGGGATCTCTCTAGCCTCAGCGGTTATAGTTTGGTCTGTTGAGCCACTCAACTCAGTATCTGTAAGTTTTCTGTCCATGAAGGCAGCTCTGCTGGTCACGTTGGTATCATTTAGGAGGGTTAGGATTCCGGTGGCATTTTCGGTCAGCGAATCGTGCCAGGAATTTGGACCAGCCTACTCTCACGTTTACCTGAGACCCCGGTTCAGCTTGTGCCAAGGTTCCTACCACCCCTTTTAATATTAAAAGTGGTAGTGAGCCTGCAAGCACTGTCTGCGGAGGAGGCAGACCCAGCCCTTTTATTGCTATGTCCGCACACTGCGCTTAATGTGACACGTAGAGCATACGTCTTTAAGCAGCTCTTTTCTGTTATGATCAGCAGAAGGGAAATGCGGTATCAAAGCAGAGGTTGGTCCAGTTTATAGTTATGCCATTGCCCTCGCTTCATGTGCCAGGGCGAGCTGTGTGCCCCGGGAGAGAAAGCACACTTAAATTTTTTGTTTAAAAAAAGCAGTGCCTCCTTTTCGGCGTGAGTACACAGCGCCTCTTAACAGATTATGCAGAGCTGTGGGCTGGGCGACACCTAACACATTCACAAGATTTTATAATCCTCGAGTGGAGTCTGTTTCCTCCCGATTACTGGGTTACTCTGGTCAATCGGGTCGAAATTAAGCTCGGTGTCAAAAACGCTTGCTGTGCCATGCTCCCTAACCCGGAGATACGTGCGCTTTTTATATTCTGCTAGTAATTTTCCTGCTTGGCGAACCCTAGAGAATTCCTCCGAGGCCCCCAGCACCCAACTCAGCGGAGAAGCCGGGTGCCTGGCTTAGTGTGATGTCTGGTATGCCCACTCTTGGTCTACCCACATACTGAGGTTTGGTGCCAGCTATGCGCGGTCCCCGATGGCGATCCCATATGCTTATTCAGCCACGGAGTGTTCCCCCTGACCAGGGCGACCCGTGTCTTCCCTACCCGCTAACCAGCTTATCATACGTAGCACTCACCCTCTATAGGGCTAGTCCATATGTTTTTATTGCCATCAAGTGGCTCTTGGGTAGCAGGTGGCCTCCGCAGCGTCCTCCCCCTTCGGGGACTGGCACGCTTTCCCAACGTACTGTCGTATTCTAAAATCCCTAGTCTATATTAGCTAGGTAAAAGTACATTACGACCCCCGATCTAAATTTTCTAATTATTCCCATGTAATGGTAATTAAAGGGCCTAGGGGACGTTGAAAGGTTGCGCTCTTGGTGATGCTTGTGCGCTCACGCTATGCTTGGCAAACTTCACATCAGGAGCGTGACGGGCTTAACTGCTGTGGCGTTTTCCATACAGTCTCCCGTAGTCTGTTAACAGACGCACGTTGGAGTTCCCATAGGAAGGGAAACGTCCTGGTTACGTACGTAACCCAAGTCCCCAAATAGGGAACGGAGACATCCGTCTCCACTGCCACAGCAGCTGAGTCTCCAGCTGTTAGCTGAGTGATCGGCTCTTCAGCAGGCAAATTCTAGTGCTCGCTTCTCAGCTGGCAGCTTATATAGCACTAATGGATAATCACTGTCAGCTGTGGAGCTGAGCTCTGCCAATTCATTTTGGCATTCATTGGCCCGTTTTCTTACTGTTCAGAGTGATTGGTCATCTGAAGTACTCCCGTAGTCTGTTAACAGACGCACGTCTCCGTTCCCTATTCGGGGAACGTGGGTTACGTACGTAACCAGGACGTTTGCTCTGACTGCCCTGGCGACAACGCTGTCTGCCTTCACAGCTCTGGCGGTGTGAGCATCAAAATTCGCTACATTGATCTTGTATTTAAAGGAGCTGTTACATTCCCGCATAAAACATGCTTTCTAGCAGAAAAATGTTGCACAGTTTTTATCAAATTCATTTAACAATGGAAGATCAAGTTGCATGTGGTGTGGCTTTGCTCCACTTATCCAATGTGTCCATATGTCTGAAATATTCTGAAGCAGCAGTACTGTTTTGTATTGTTGCATGAGATTCCCGCTTTTTTAAAGAAAAAAAATATATAACATTAATGCACATCAGTAACTCGCCAGTAACGTTTGTAATGTATGTCTGTAAGAAAACATTGTAAATAATTGGAAATCTGGTGACCGCAATAATCAAACCCTTGGGAACAACTGTGATCGGAACCAAAGTTCACAGGGCTGTGTTCTCTGGGCTCCTCTCAAATGGTGGACATCCACATTCCGATTGCTGGCCGCTGAACCGTGTCATAGCTCATTACCATAAAGTTGACTTGATTTCAACTCTCCTCGACGCCCATACTGGCTAAGACACGCCGCGCTGCTCCTCGTCACTTATCGCCGCAGGCTCCTATTGAAAATGAATGACTTCCGGCTACTTTGACGCTCTCGCCGCTTTCGGTGTGAATGCACAGTTACACTTCTGATGGTTATTTGCAACATGTCCATGGCTTAACAGCTCAAAAACATCACAATGAGCTCAATGCGTAGTGTGAAAGAGCAAAAATAATGTGAAAAATATTGCATTGGAGAAACTTTATGCCATACGTGTCTTCTTGCTGCTGCAGTTGCATTTTGCTAAACAGTCAGTCAGATCAGAGTCAATCAGATCTCTCTTTTTGATGACTCATGTTTAATATGCTGGATTTTTTTTTGTCTATGAGAATATTCCTGACATATAGCTAGACATTTGCAGATTATCCTTGCAATGGTTACAAAGGCATGTTCTTTGGACTTTGTACAAAGTGGATCATTTTATTCAAGTAAAATACCCTTTTAAAGATATATTTGAGATCTGTGTTCAATCTGGAATGTTTGTTGCTTGAGTCCTTCTGCATATTATTGCCAACATGCATCAAGGTTATCCAGGTATCTGCAAACAAGCTTGTTATTAAGTTTTATTCAGGTAAAGGTATTGTCAACATCGGGTATCTATATAGGCTGTTTCTCTCAGTCACTAAAGAATACAGCACTACAATAACTGCAGATGACATGGGTATTTTAAGAAATCTAAATATGCTGAACAATAACCAAAACAAATCAAAACACAGTGGTCTTCTTTTGTTTCTGCTACTACTGATAACCGGCCCACACTTATTAAATACTTTTACCTGGTGACTGGACACATCTTGCTATTTTCATTTACAAACAGCTGAAATACCCCCAATGCAGCATAAGAACAAATGACTATACAGCACAAGGTCACAGGGTAACACAGTGAAACTAAATATGTTTCACAGTAACTAAAACAAATCAAAACAATTATATACATCTTTCATCTTCTGTTGAAGAGCCTATGCCAAAGAGGAAATGCCCCTAAAATGTTTCAAAAAGACAGCGACCGCAAACTAACAATTATACAAGTAATTAAATAACAAGTTTGTTTCAGGCAAAAAAGACTGAGGAAATGGAGTGGCCATCTCAATCCCTTAATCTCAACCCAATAAAAAAAAAAAAAGTGAGGTTTTATTAAAAGCAAAACCCCAAAATTTACAGGAACTGTGGGATGTAGTTTGGTTTTTCTGAGATATAAAAAAAAAATTTCTGGGTGCCCAAAGATAGTTGACTTGAATCAATGCCAACATAGGCTCATTCTGAAAACGTAGCCATATATACATTTTTGGAGATTACAAATTATGTAGCCAGAGCTACGTATGGCTGCATTTCATCTTTAAAATTAATGCTACGGGGCGGTATGACACCGTTCCTTTTCGTGCTTACCAACTGACCTCTTACCTCCGTATGGACGGCTTTTCCGCTGTTACCAGTTTTTCCGGTAGCTCAACATGTACGTTGGTGGACTTGAGACGCAGAGCGGAGTTGACTGCGACAAAGGCTTTATTTATTGAATTCCGATGAAGAACGGTTCCAGAAAGCAGGTAAGACAAAAACAAAAGCTAAAAAAAAAAACAAGTAAATAACAGGGTGAGAATGTGGTAAAATCTAAAAACGTGGTAAAAAGTCAGGGGGCTTTTCTTTTTCTGGATTGCTTTTTAGAACACTGTGGTTGGGTTTAGGGAAGGGGGTGGGCGGGTCAATCTGTGCTTTTTTTTTAAAAACACTATTGGTTGGTTTTAGGAAAAGGGGAGGGTGGGGGATCGGTCAGTTGGTCAGTCAGTAAATCAGTCAGTTGACAGCGGCCTCTGGTGAATTTACTTGAGAACAGCAGGCGCGAATAGCACTTGCGAGAGAAATTTAAGATCTGAAAAAGCGTACACAGCGGCCTCTGGTGGATTCGCGAAAACAAAACTGCAAAAATCTTAGCTACTGGGACCCATTTTGCTCTTTCCAGAAATGTAGATGGGGTACGTAATCAGAATGAGCCTTGGTTGATCAATGCAGATGTGCAGCAGTTACCAAAAACAATGATATGCGACTAAATTAAACTCACTAATTTGAGCTGAAGTGTAAAAATGTCTTTAGTGTATACGTATGTTTTGCAGTTTAAAGGGAACAATTTTCAAACATCTATTTTTTACAGATTAATAAAAAATATTATTTGCTTCCACAATTCATAAAATACAAAGTTCTGCCATGAAACTATGGGCGTGCAGGCTGCTAGTTTTATACATTCTGCTTTTATCATCAACTACATAGTGCAGGTGATTGGTTGCTGTCGCCTCAGCAGCGAGTGAGCTTGCTCCTCTTTACATACATCAGCGTTGTTTATGCTAGCAATCTGCAGCATGTTTCCATATACAGTGGGGGAAATAAGTATTGAACATGTCACCATTTTTCTCAGAAAACATATTTCTAAAAATGCTGTTGACTTGAAATATTCACTGTAAGTTGGTAGCAACCAAATAAATCCACATATGTAAAGAAAACACAACTAATTCGTTTGCAAATTAAGTTATGTGTAATAAAATGAAATGACACAGGGAAAGAGTATTGAACACATGAAGAAAGGGAGGTGTAGAAAGGCAGTGAAATCCCAGACAGCAGCTGAAAGTTTTTCAGCAACCCTCTGCCCTTCCTCATTGTAAATTAATATTAGCTGCTTCAGTCCAACATCTGCATTACCAGGAGGATGAAGATGAAACCAGGGTGGACATTTCAGCAAGACAATGATTCAAAACACAGCCAAGGAAACTCTCAAATGGTTTCAAAACGAGTCTCCACATTGATCACGTGGGCCAGCCTGTATACCCACCGATGACCTACTCACACCTGCAGCTTCTCCATGTTTTCTCCAGCCCCCGGCACCTAGACTGCAGCTCTGCACAAGAAGTTTGGCCAGAGAAGAAATGAGCCTGGTTTCTCTCGAGGTTTTTTTCCTTTACTTCGTCACTTGGTGAAGTTTGTTCCTCGCCACTGTCGCCACTGGCTTGCTTGGTTTGGTACTTGTGGAGCTGCATATCGATGGATTTGCTCTTCAGTGTTTGGACTTTCAGCAGTGAAAATTAAACCACACTGAACTGAACTGAACTAAACTGAACTTCAACTCTGAAAACTGGACTGACACAGTTTCAAATTCAATTTACTAGAACTTCTATGTTAAGCTGCTTTGACACAATCTACATTGTAAAAGCGATATATGAATTAAATTTAATTGAATTTCAGAGAAAGAACATCAAGCTATAGAATGGCCCAGTCAATCAACTGACTTGAATCCAAATCAAAATAAAGATCAGATTTGATAGACGAGACCCACAGAACTATCAATATGTTTACACTCTGTTGAAGTCTGTGAAAAGAATCACACCTGAGCAATTAATGTGACTTCATTCTTCATATGAGAGGCCTCTTTTAGCTGCCATCACCAAAAAAGCCTTTTATATAAAGTATAAAATACATTTTAGTAGTTCAGTACTTTCTCCTTGTGTCATTCTATTGTTATTATACATAACAATTTTTTTTATTTTTTTTTTTACGTTTGTATTGTTTGGGTTTTTACAAAAACCTGGTTCAATTCCATGTCAACAGCTCCTTTAGAAATAGTATTCGCAGGAAAAAACATGACATGTTCAATACTTAATTCCCCCACTGTATCTCATCCACCTCAGCTCCCAGATACAGTATGTTACGTTTGCAGCAGTAGTGTGTTATATTCTCAGACTGCATGTCTGTGAATATAGGGGAGAGCATGGACAAAAGTAACATGGAATGAAATGATCAAAGCAATTTTCTCACACAACAATAGCTTTCCAGCCTATAACTGCACATTCTGCATGCAACCCTTGATTGAGCTCCCAAATATCAGGTGATTTCATCACTGTGTCCCACAGCTAGACCCACATTTCTCTTTTTAGGTGCAGAAAGTAAATTATTGTAGTGGTACTTTTTTTCCTTATTACAAGTTGTGTTTCTCTTTTCATGTGTCACAGTAATTATCAGTCTACAGGTTATTTAGTGCAATAACACATCCTTAAGTTTGCAATGTCTGAGTTTTTCAGTTTAAATGTAAATCAGGTTTAAGTGGCAAGAGTTAATGTGGCGGCGAAAGTAACACTTATTTTTGTCCCACTGCTAATAGACAAACATTATTTTTCACTTCCAGATTAGAGTTTGCAGTATTTCAATCCAGATGTTTTATCAAATTAATGCATATTGCCAATAATAATAGAACATTTTGAACATTTAAAAAATATATTTACATTTTGCATTGTTGGGTTACTTTTGAAACATTTGATGGAACTAAAATTTAAAATGAAAAGGCAGTTTAATATTTTTTGCAAAAATAAAGACAAAATATGTTTGCAGTTAACATTAACAAGGTCACAGTCAGATTAAGCCAGTAAATCTAACATATATCGTTGTTACTTTTGTCCTTACTGACAGGGTCAAAAGTAACAATGTGTAATTTATGTTTAAAGTGAAATTATTTTGAAGTTTTTCTACATTTGTACATAATACCACCTGATATTGATAAACAACACTTATGAGTTAGTAACTACAGCAAAATTATTTTGTTCCAGCTCTCCCCTATTTACAAAAGCAAGTCTCTGTACTATAACCAATAATAAAAGCAGCAGCAAAGTAGCAGATCAATGCCAAAGACCAAAACATCATATGCACTACATTACATTATATAACATTGCCATATATATATATATATATATATTTATATATATATATATATATATATACACACACACACACACAAACCACTAGTGTGGTTTTACGTTTAGTCAAATTAACTTTACAAGACAATTCAACTTACATCATTCAAGCTGACTTTAAATATCGAATTAAAATAGATGCAACTTAAAAGTGTTTAACAAAAAGATTTACTTATGTTGTCATGACTTTTTGATCATATATTATAATAATATATTTATAATCAATAAAAGATATTGTGAAAAACCCACAAGGTGTACATTTTTTTTATCAAAGTTCAGAAGTTCCATGGTATCACATTTTTCCTGTAATCAAACTCTGATAATTTGGCATGTTTACTCACTCTGACACAAAACACTTTACTGACCAAAAGCCAGTCCTCATGTGGTAGCTGTCTTTTGCTCATCACTCCCGCATAGCAAACTAACATAAGAAAGGATTCTGTATTAATATGCAGTTGCAATAGAAGCCCTCAGGTTGATGTCAACAGAAGGACTGCCACTCCAACGGCAGATGCAAATGGTCAGACTTTCATTGAAGTGTTATCAAAACAAACTTCTTCTTTTTTTTAAACTTAACTTGCATGGATTAATTATTCAGCTTAAGAATAACAATGTGAGCTAGCAAAATTCTGAGTTGTTTTTACAGTTTTTTTGGTGCACAGTTGCTATTGGGTCTTGGGATGTTGAAACAGCACTATAGTTACCTTTTCTGGACATGAGGGTAATTAATAATAGGATTTTTGTGTGAACTAACTTTTATGTTCTGGACAAGATGTTGACAAGTTTTTATAAAGTCCCAACTTTGCATAAATGGTTCTTGAGGAACCTTTTGCTGGTTTGTGGAGTGTGCTGTCCTGCTGAGAGCACTTCTCCAGCCAACATTTCAAGTGGGCCCCATGTGAGTTTTTGATGGGCTGTCACTTGGGCCCTGCATGGCAACCCAAATGGGACCCGTATATGTTTGTCCACTGGCTTCAGAATGGGTAAATAGTGGACGCCAAATGGACTCCAATTGGGTGTTCATTAGAGGGGCCTACATACAGTAGGTCCCAAATGGGCTCTAATAACTGGGGCCAGGGTGGGCAACACACAAAACCCTTATGAGGCCCTTATGGGTAATTACACTGAACCCACATATGGCACCTGTATTGGCTTTTTCTGGGACCACAGTGGGTCAGAACTGGGCCCCATTTAAATGTCTACGTCAATTGTTGTAGATAAAATTTCTAACCTCGTCACCTTTAAGTAACAATATTCTAGTACAATGGTTACCTGTCCCAATGTATTTCAAATTTACATTACATTTCTACTGTGAAGAAAATTACTTTCAACTCAAAGTTTGAAACTCAATCTTTTTATTGATTATGCACAAAATGTAGCAATTTTTTTTAATAAAACAGGAAAAAAGGAGAAAAGAACAATAAGGATGATCACTCCTGGGCATGGGCAGACCCATTAGATTCATACCTAAAGTAAAAAAGGGGGGAAAGGCAATTATTTGCCTGTTCTGTCAGGCAATTATTTTTAAATGCAATCAAAACATTAAACATTCTCCTACAAAGCATGCATGATTACAATATGCCAATACCATACATTTTGAACATTTCTGTCCAAATAACAAAACTGTCACAAAGAGATATCTGTTACTAAATAAAATACTTCTGAAACATGTTTGAAGTGGCTCTATTCAAACGAATTTGATTAACAGTAACTATAGGTATATCCCTCCAGTATAATTTTGCACTGTAAACATTCATGGCAGCATTTAAATAATCCACTCGAACAAGTAATAACAGTACTACCTGATGAATTATCAGTTATATAGAACATCCATTCAAAAGGGTCAAATATGATGATGGTAAAGCGATCACCAACGATTGTTTTTAAATAATGTAAATATCTTAGAATGCAGGAATTCTTAGACTCCAGATATCCAGCTATTCAAAATATAACTTCAAGTTTTCCTCATGAAGAAGAAATTTGGAACATAAAGGGATTGATTTGAAAATATCGCTTTTTGAGTTCTCAACCCCCACATGGATGGTGCACGTACAACAGCACAAGGTTAATGGTTAGGCTGACTAAGTCAAATAGGTGATACTGAACATGTTGAGCTCACTCTGCGTGCCAATATTTTGGCCTTTTGTGGTCATTCAGGCCTTTAGTGGTCAGCTGCTGCAGAGCATGCCAAACTCAAAAAATTATATAGTTATAATGTTATTTTTATTTTTTCTCAACCCAACGCGTTACATGTCTTTTACATAAATCCGGAATTAGCATGTTTAAGTAATATGAAACGTTCACATATGTTTTGCAATTTTATTATCTGAGATGTATAACGCAGGGAACGCGGCTGCAAAGAGTGACACTGAAGCGCTGGTGAAGATTGTGGGTGTTTACAGCGGTTTGACTGATAAATATCAATTTGTAACTAAATTGTTAGCAGTGCCAAACAGCATTTCCCGTTGTTTACATACTTCATACAACATACCGTTAACGCTAGACACTGTGAATGTCATAGATCAGTTTTAACAAATAAAAATACTTACAGGTTGTGGCTCACAATCCACAACTTCTGCTTGTTGGAGCTGCTCCTTTGAGGAGTTTTATCTGAAGCCAGCACTGAACTGGGAGAGATTCTGGAAGTTCTTCTTTGTCAAATGCTTGCTATATATATTTTTATAATTCTCTGGAACATTAAAATTAAACTGTAAGCATTTCTGTCTTGGTGTCATCTCCTTTGGAAGCCCAAATACAGAAACAGAAGAAGCTCTGTGGAAATAGCAGTGTTTGGTGGGCATTTTAGCTTTCTCTGCTGTAATATGACAGCGCCTCTGGCCACGCCCCTTCGCTGTGCAGGGTGAGTGTGCGGTAAATACGTGCAACCGAAAACACTTGTGATCTCATAAGCACGGATGTATTTTTTTGTAGTCCCCAAAGTTCATTCCCTGTAGGCTTTGCTAAGCTAACTCTGTAAAAGATAATGTCTCCCTTTGCATTGAACTTTAAGCGTCTTACATTCAGAGATGTTTTTTATGTTCACACAGCTACATTACACATGAACTAAAGTTTAAAATATGATATCGTAGTGGACCCCCCCTTTACTTTTCTTTACTGTTTTTAGTTAACAGTTCACATGGTGACAGTTATATGCACTCAAACAAATTACATTTTTGGGTTCACAAAGACTTTAATCCTTTAAAATAATTAAAATGCACTCCTTGAAAATATTTTTTTTGGCCCACATCTTGTATTGAATAATATGCTGGAACAACTCTGATAAATAGTAATAAGCAATTAAAATAATAATGATAACCTATGGATAAAAGGTCAACCAGGTGCTTATGATGCCTGTTAAAGGGTTAAAGGGTTCACTTATCCATTCAATTCTTGTATGACTTTATTCTGTTGAACACAAAAGAATACATTTTGAAGAAAGCTGAAATCCTGTAACTATTGTCTTCCACAGTATTTGTTTTTCCTACTATAGAAGTCAGTGGTTATAGGTTTTCAGCTATGTTCAATATATATATATATATATATATATTCTGTTCAACAGAATAAATAAACTCTTAAAGGTTTAGAAGCACCTGAGGGAGAGTAAATAGTGAGAAAATATTCATTTTTGGGTGAACTATCACTTTAATAATAAACTCTCATTAATATAATATAAATAATATATCTCATTACTTACCAGCTTTTATGAAATTCTGCCATTTTATCTTCTTGTTGGTGTCTTTAACTGTTTAACAAATTGATCAGTGTAGGCAGTTGAGGAAGGTGGCCTCCACCCAGTAAAGAGTTTGTTGGTTTAAATAGAGAAATATCATAAGAAACAAAACAATTCCACTGAGACCAGAACTGAATGAGTATATGAAACAGTTTATTGCAGATATGATATTAACAGGATAGATGGTAAAGTCTTTTATCTTGTAGATGATGAGCAGTGGACCAGGATGGTATGAACCGGAGACTGATGGGTGACACAGATGAAGACGGGACACATACACACAACCAGGAGGGAACCAACACTAGGAGAGATACGAAGACATTGTGTATACTTGGAACAGCCAAGGTGAGTAAACTCTCAAACGAGAAGAGTGCACCTTGAGAGTACATCCTTCTCATAGTGAGGGAGCATGCAGGTATTTATGGGCTGGAGTGATGAGTGGGGAATGACGTGCAGGTGCGCTGGTGATTAGTATTCGGGTGACAAGAATCTTGTTGATTGCGGTGACAGTGAACGGGGTGAATCATGTAACTGTCAATGGGGAGAACCTGGCCTGGCTGTGACAATAGGCCTAAAATACATATAGAAACAGCAGATATCACCTTAACCTATCTCCAACTACCCTATCCAAATAGTGAAAATCCCTTAATGTACACACCGTCGAGAAACAATTATCGACCGAATAGGGTTAGAAGACGGATAAAATAGTCAAACGTAAGGAGACGCATCTGTTGACATCTATCTACTGTATGGTCTAAGTTTTGACTAACTGTTTAGTTCATTTAAAATGGCTGTTCACTTCCTCAGCTGTTCGGATATGTACAAGGACTTTTAATTTTCAGTAAGCCAGCTCAAGCGCTTCCGGTGAACTGTCATGCCATTACAAAATTGCCACATTTAAGATAAGGTTTTTTTAAAAATCAATTTAAGCTTGAACAACTAAATTAATGCTTGAGTCTATTTAACTGATTATACTTTAATTACATTAAAACATCATTGCTGTAAGAGTAAAAAATAAAAATAGTCACATTAAACTTTCACCATTTATTGGTGGTTGAAAAACATTAGCTGTGCATATACCCCATTGAGTTGCAGTCATTTGTGGCTGACTTCGTTAAATTACAACTGACCTTACTGAACACAAAATACTCAAAAATGATCCAACTACACAAATCAATATTACAATTTAACTAATTAAAATGCATATCTTACCTTAATATTTAACTCATCTGGGCTTTCAAATGATAAGACTGGGAAAGCACAATGCTAAATGCTAAAATCTATAACACAATGACTGCACAAAGGAAGTGATTTTTACATTTTAGATTATTTGAGACATTTAAATATGTTTTTTATTGCATTTATAAACATTAGTTTTTAGAAAACATTAGAAATTATATATGTATGTATTTTGTTTTTTATAAAATAAAAAATATATATCATCACCATCATACATACATGCATTTTTTATGAAATACTTAAAATTTCATAATTCAAAATGCTGTCTAATATAGCCAATACCACATGTTGTCCATTTGGGACCCACAAATAAAAGAGTACTGGGCAGCCTAATTGGGGCTCATGACTGGGGCCCATATTCAGCCCAACAAAATGCCCACTCTGAGCCTATGCCCAGTGGACACCCACATAGCCCAGATAAATCCCATGTGGGGCCCACATGGATATGTTTGCTGGGTCTTTTAGCATGGCAGAGAGGGAGGACAGTTTTGTTATTACTAATGCAGATTTTTAGTAGGGGCAGGGGTAGAAAGAAAACAAATTCATGATCAAAGTGAAGAGAGAGAGAGAGAAAAAAAAGAAACAGTGAGGAATGTGAAAAAAAAATACTAATCCCTTTATCACTGATGAAGAGAGAGTATAGGACAGGGGAGGCAAACGGGGAAGAGGGGATAAAGCAATGATTCTATGATAAAAGAAGGAAAATACATCTGATTATCACAGATTTGGACGACGTCAGATAGACAGGTTGGAGTCATTTCAAAACTCAAGAGGAAAGGAAGAAGACAAGAGGTCGCAATTATCCCGGGCAGTTCCTGCACTACCCGCCATACATGGCCATAATGTATTCCAGCAGTACTTGTCTGTGGCACACAGGGAAAATTCTAATTAAAGGGGGAGGGAATTTTGACACATGTGAAGAGCAGATCAATATTTAGCACCATAATCGTCAAATTCTGAAGCTTCCTGATTGCCTGTGTCATAACACTCCAAGGATGTTTTTTTTTTTTTTTTCTCGTAACACCAGTGTATATTAGACACTTAAGAAATCAATAGGCTGTGCTTTACAGTGATTATACCTTGGATAAATGGTGTACTGATTTCTATTTAAAGCTGGATCCAGGATATTTATATTTAATATGTCCTAATTCTAACAATAAAAGTATTTTATTGACCAACACTCAGATCCCAAAAGAAAACAAACCTTCAGCATTGCTTTATGATTTGTGATTGTCAACAAAGCAGGCTTCAATGTATTCCAAACTGCAGAGGATAAGTATTGCTATGTAGTGGTGGTGTTTTCTGATTATCTATGGAGTGGATCAAAGACTGTGTACTAAAGCAGATTTTAACATAATGTATTAAACATATATAATAAAATATAATATTATATAATATAATATTGGGCGACGCAGTGGCGCAGTGGGTAGCACGTTCGCCTCACAGCAAGAAGGTCGCTGGTTCGAGCCTCGGCTGGGTCAGTTGGCATTTCTGTGTGGAGTTTGCATGTTCTCCCTGTGTTCGCGTGGGTTTCCTCCGGGTGCTCCGGTTTCCCCCACAAGTCCAAAGACATGCGCTATAGGTGAATTGGGTAAGCTAAAATTGTCCATAGTGTATGTATGTGTGTGTATGAATGTTTCCCAGTGATGGGTTGCAGCTGGAAGGGCATCCGCTGCATAAAACATATGCTGGATAAGTTGGCGGTTCATCCCGCTGTGGCGACCCCGGATTAATAAAGGGACTAAGCCGAAAAGAAAATGAATGAATGAATGAATATAATATTGGCAGGGCAATGCGGTGGCACAGTGAGTAGCGCTGACGCCTCACAGCAAGAAGGTCACTGGTTCGAGCCTCGGCTGAGTCAGTTGACATTTCTGTGTGGAGTTTGCATGTTCTCCTCGTGTTCGCGTGGGTGCTCCGGTTTCCCCCACGGTCCAAAGACATGCGCTATAGGTGAATTGAATAAACTAAATTGTCCGTAGTGGATAAGTGTGAATGGGAGTGTATGGGTGCTTCCCAGTGATGGGTTGCAGATGGAAGGGCGTCCGCTGCTTAAAACATATGCTGGATAAGTTGGCGGTTCATTCCGCTGTGGCGAGCCCAGATTAATAAAGGGACTAAGCCGAAAAGAAAATGAATGAATGAATGAATATTGCTATATATATATATATATATATATATATATATATATATATATATATAAATTATTAGCCCTCCTGTGATTTTTTTTATTTCCCAAACAATGCATAACAGAGCAAGGAATATTTCACAGTATTTCCTATAATATTTATTTTCTTCTGGAGAAAGTAGTATTTGTTTTATTTCAGTTAGAATAACAGTTTTACTTAAAAGAAACCCCCCCAAAAAATTTTAAGGTCAATAATATTAGCACCCTCAAGAAATATATATATATTTTCAATTGACTACAGAACAAACCATCACTATACAATGATTTGTCTAATTACCCTAACTTGCATAATTAACATAATTAACCTAGTTAAGCCTTTAAATTGCACTTTAAGGTCAATACTAGTATCTTGATAAATATACTAGTAAAATATTATGTACTGTCATCATGGCAAGGTTTTTCAAATTTTTTCAAATATTTCTCACAGTATTTCCTATAATATATATATTTTTTTCTTCTGGGGAAAAGCTTACTTCTTTTAGTTGGCAGAAATATAAGCCTATTATAAAATATTTTTTTAAAAACACATTTAAGGTAAATATTATTAGCCCCCTTAATATATATATTTTTTCAATTGCCTACAGAACAAACCACTGTTGTACAATATCTTGCCTAATTATCCTAATTTGCCTAGTCAACATACTAACCTAATGAAGCCGTAATTGCACTTAGTACTAACTTGTATCTTGCAAAACAAGTAGAAAAATATTATGCACAGTCAACATGGTAAATACAAAATAAATTAGTAATTAGAAATTATAAATGAGTTAGCAAAATTAGTATGTTAAAAAAAAGTCTCTCTGTTAAACAACACTTGGGAAATCATTTTAAAAGAATTTAAATTTCACAGGAGGACTAATAATTTTGACCTTTAACTGTATATGCAGTCAAGTCTGAAATTAATCATACCCCTGGCAAATTCTGACTTTAAGTTACATTTATTCTTTTCTTTTTCTTTTTCTTTTTTTTTGACCGTAAATGACACAGGTTTCTCCCAAAAGATAACAAGATGATGTACAAGAGGCATCAATGTGGGGAAAAAAAATCAGCTTTTATTTACCTTTGAACAAAAAGTGGCATGTCCAAAATTATTCATACCTTTTGCAAACTGTCACAGTCTATGGGAAAATCCAAATTTCCATTCCAAATAGTCCAAGCTGTTCTAAAGCCTCCTAATTACCATGATTCATTGGGAACAGTTGTTTCAATCAACTAAACATGTGAAAAACAGAAGCTCTCCCCTGTTGGTTTGTGGACAGTCATGGCTAAGACAAAGGAGCTCAGTGAGGTCCTGTGGCTGCACATTGTGGCTGCTCACAATTCAGGAAAGGGCTATAAGACCATATATAAATGTTTTGAAGTTCCAAACAGTTCCGGGAGCTCCAAAGGGTCAATATACATGGCCAGACTGCTATAGCCAAAACTTTGATCACTTATGCCAATGCCAAATGTCAGTTTCAATGGTGCCAGCAGAGAAAATCTTGGGCTGTGGACAATGTGAAACATGTATTGTTCTCTGATGAATACACTTTCACTGACTTTCCCACATCTGGGAAACACATTGTATCCTGATGGCGGTGCTGTGTATCAGGATGATAATGCACCAATACACACAGCAAGACTGGTGACAAAGTGGTTTGATGAAAGTGAAGTTGAACGTCTCTGATGGCCTGCACAGTCACCAGATCAAAATATTATTGAGCCACTTTGGGGTGTTTTGGAGAAGTGAGTCAAGAAACGTTTTCCTCCATTAGCAAATCCCTCTGGCCATTGTGCAGGACTTGTATCTGTCATTCCCAAGACAAATGGATGCTGTATTGGCCATAAAAGGAGGCCCTACACAATACTAATGAGTTATTGTGGTCTAAAACCAGTTTTTCAACGCCTGTATCAGCTAAATCATGATTTTTCCTGGTAAATATATTTTTAAAGGAGCTGTTGACATGAAATTAACCCAGATTTTGGTAAAAACCCAAACATGCTAATTAAACAAAACAGTTGTGTTATTGTAATAACAATGTAATGACATAAGTAGATAGTGAACTACTGAAATATATTGAATACTTTGTATTAAAGGCTTTTTGGCAATGGCAACATCAAGACTGCTCTTGTATGGAGAATAAGGTTGCAAGCATTGATCAGGTATGACTTTTCCCAGCCTTCTGTCCACTCTGATCTTTAGTTATTTTTTATTGGATCAAGTCAGGTGATTGGCCGGGCCATTCTAGTAGCTTTACTAACAGTACTTAGCCAAAACAAATACTCATGTAAGAATTTTTTTTTTTTAAATTTTGCATCAGTATTTAATATTGTGACAGTGAAAATGCAAGTAAAAAAAGGACTAGAAGATTTAGGTTTTAGGTCCATTTTATGAATTGAGGATTGTTTTAGGTGTAGTGATCAACATTAAATTGGTAACTCTGATTTAGTCCCACTTGAAATTGGAAATAAAGGGTTAGTTCCAAAAAAATTCTGTTATATATTACCCTCATGCCGTTCGAATCATTCTTTGACAGTGTCATCTAATAACAATGCTGGATCTGAAAGGAACTATTTTTGCTATTTGCTTCTTCCCAAGAAGAATATCTGTTTGCGTAAGTTGCTGTGTCATTATATTGTTTTGGAAGTTGTATAGAGTTTGCTGTATAAGAGAGGGTTATTACACTTCTGACAACCTGGAAAGAGAAACAAGGAAGTCTCGACGAAGTAAATTTGGGAAGCTGTAACATGAACAGGAGCAATGACCACAACTATACAAAAAGAAATCTGAACCTTCACCTCCAAGGTTCCTATTTTCAGCAAAAAGTTTGGAAAGTCACAATACTTTTCTTAAAGGAATCCTTTCTCTCACTGCAACATGGTCTATGAAATTTTTTCTAAATAAAATCTTGATGTGCCGTGGGTACCATTTATCCAAGATTGCATGTTGGTTTGCAGTCAATCATTGTGTGTCATCTATGATGTGTATTATGTCATCAAGAAGCAGCATAAATTATTAATGTCTCTGTAATTGTGTGATTCGTTAATTTACATGGTAATTCCAGTACTCACTCACCAGGCTGCAGAAGTGCCTGTGATCTGTCATGGTAGTTCCGTTATAACACATCATAGAAGCATATAGTTGCCATAACTCCACAAAGCTTTATTCCATTTCATGGAAGCAGTCTTCTCTTATTCGTTTTGCTATTTTAAAAGATGCAGAAGATATTATTTGCTTCTATTGGTCAGTGTCATGTGACGGTACTCATCATGGACGATGGGGGAAAAAGTAAATATGCTAGACTTTCTGTGATGTGAAACTTTACAAATATGGCATTGGCTGTCGTGCACTATGGTGCACTACATGAGAAGAAATAATTGAAAGTTGTGTCCCAATTGTCTCAATTGTCGTTTATGAATTCCTATGACACTACGTCTAGCAAATTGTGCCAAAATTGGGAAGAAATATGTATAATCTGAACTCATCAGAACCTGCAAATTGATCAATTTCATTATTCTGTCATATGCAATTCATTCATGATCAATTTAGTAATTGTTAGTTACCTTTGTCCTACTCTTTCATCAGGATTTCAATTTTAATGCAAATAATATTCCTAATATTTGAGGCCAAGATTATCACCGCAGTTTTAGTGGCATGCATGGTACAAACAGATATCACTGCATAATCAATAGACCCACCAAGAGTTTGTGTTATTGGAACTTTATCTGTTTGCGTGGTCTTAAACTTAGGTCTACTGCAAGGCTGTGTATTACCTCTTTTCTCTAGCTACATCAATGGAATTCAGGGAAACAACGATGAACTGATTAAATACACTGATTAAATATGATGATGATCTGGTTTTTAGTTTCCTACCAAATAGACAAGAACAGTCCAGTTTACCTTGATTGCATTACAAGTCTTTTGCAATGGCCTGATAACAGCCATCTACAATTGAACATTGAGAGGACAAATGAACTTGAAGTTGTGGGAACCAAAAGAACGTTTAACCTGATTTATTTTTATTTTTTTATTTGAATTAGTGATGAAACAAGTATCCAGTTTTAATTATTTAGGCACAGGTTACATTTTCATTTCAGTAACATGTTGTCCACAAGCAAGCAAGACGGCATTTAAATCCACTTGGGAAGTAAAGTAATATAAACATAAATGGGAGGGTTTTGATTGGAAAACAAGGATTGAAAGCATTTTAATATATACTTATATATACTTATATATTTAATTATAAAAATATATATATATACAAGTAATGACGCAAATAAAATCAGAGACAAAGTACAACGCAAGAGCTGTTTTAGCAATTTATGATAAAGGCAATTGCAGTGTACTCTGACCAGACTCATCCTCTCCATTCCTGAGGTCCTCCCTTTGGGGCACAGTCTGCCTACACCATTGGTTAAAATGAACATGCATAAAAGGTCATTGGACCAGCTAGCATTTCAGAAATATTATAGCAGAGTAACAAAGACAAAACCCTACTATAAATGCTCACAATGGCATTGGGTAGATGCAGAAGAGTGAACTGTTCAATTAGTGTGGCCTGTGAAGTTTAGTTGACCATCAATTACAAGGTCCCTGGCTGTCTTGGAAGGAGTTATGGTTGATGCACCAAAATGAAGGGATACATTGGGATAAACCATTAGGTTTACTAGATCATTGGTTAGCAGTATTAGTATTCATTCATTCATTCATTTTCTTTTCGGCTTAGTCCCTTTATTAATCTGGGGTCGCCACAGCGGAATGAACCGCCAACTTATCCAGCATATGTTTTACGCAGCGGATGCCCTTCCAGCTGCAACCCATCACTGGGAAACATCCATACACACTCACTCACACACATACATTATGGACAATTTAGCCTACCCAATTCACCTATACCACATGTTTTTGGACTTGTGGGGGAAACCGGAGCACCCGGAGGAAACCCACGCGAACACGGGGAGAACATGCAAACTTCACACAGAAACGCCAACTGACCCAGCCGAGGCTCAAACCAGCAACCTTTTTGCTGTGAGGCGAATGTGCTACCCACTGCGCCACCGTGCAGCCCAGTATTAGTATCATGCAAATATTTAAAAAATTTTGTTTATATTAACATTTTTAAATAATTTGTTAATTTAATTTTAATTTTTAACATTAATTTTTTTATAATGTGTCCTTCAGCTAATTAAAATGAGAAATAGCTATAAATTTTTTATTCATTCATTTATTCATTTTCTTTTCGGCTTAGTCCCTTTATTAATCAGGGGTCACCACAGTGGAATGAACCGCCAACTTATCCAGCATATGTTTTACGCACGCGTAACCCACGCGAACACGGGGAGAACTACCCACTGCGCCACCGTGACAGCCCTATACATTTTTTAAAATGGTTAAAATGTTGTTGATAACTTTAGTTAACTGATACATCTTAAAACAGTTTTAACAGCATACGTATACATTTGTAGCAAGCACAGTAATAACTTTAAATTGCAGATTTTTAAAGTGGGCACTCCTAGACAGTCCAGTAACAGTGATAATGATCCTAGATGGGGGTGGGAGGGAGGGGACAAAAATTAAGGAGGGGGTGAAATCAGTAAGGAGGATGTCCCCTGCCTGACTCTGTCAGCACATCTACATGTTCCTGTGTCTAGCTGACACCAACAGCACTGCTTTCTAGCTGAAATCACTCCAATTAAGAGCCGTCCAACTGCGCTGCCAGACACGTACACCAGTGACATCCAATGGTCCATGATCTGTCTCCACCTTGGCATAATGAAGGGATTTTAAAAGCAGGCACACCCTAAAACAAGATGACTGCAGCGCTAGAACATAAGACACACACATAGACACAGGCACGCACACATACCCACTCACACACACAGCTGCAACATCTGTGCTGCTAAATAAAATAATAATTATTATTGATACTTTATTTTGTGTATTCCACTGAATGTAAGTAACTTTCCAAGTACATACTAGCAGCCATTACAATATTAGTAGTCTGCTTGATAATATATGCTAACCCCCAGAAATGTCGTATTAATTTCATTATCATCATCTCAACTGCTTATCCAGGGCCGGTTGTGGAAGTTTTATGAATTTGTCAACGTGGAAAAACAAGTTAATAAAAATATTTTTTGCTCTTATTTATAAAAATGTATCATCATTGTCATGACCATACAGGCACCTTTAAACACACACACACGCACACGCACACACACACACATATAAACTATATGTATAATATCATCTTAACGAATTAACTGTATTTTTAAACAACATGTACAATGATTTATATTTTTACAGGGTGGATGAACTTGATTTCCAATGCACCAATACAATGCCTATTACACAAATGTAACCCTTAAAGATCGATTCAGCCTATGAGCAGTCCACCATTTTTTTTTTTTTGCCGTTTGCAGTAACATTATCTTGTAAGGTCTTTAACTCTGTAACTGAATTCCTTCCTCGTAAATTCAATTGTAGTTTTCCCTTCCCAGCCTTCAATGTAATATGTGCATTTTGATTCGATTTGCTTCTCAAACATAAATCTACATATTGTTTATTTGGTTTTCTAAAGGTAAAAAAGTCAATAATGATTAATTTAGTCTCCAAAATCTTAAATGAATCATGAAACCGCAAAATAGTTATTTAATCTAATACAGAAAAATCACATCAGCTGTTAATTCAACACAAATAATTATTTCCAGCATTTACTGTGTCTTATTTTCTCTTGGATGTCTGTCATTTGTCCTGTTGTGGGAGAAATGTGAATATGTTAAATCTATCAAAATCAAATTTTGAAAGGTCAAAATCTCATAAATTGACAAACAACAAATTGAAATGAATTTTGCCCACTATGTGAATATTTCCCCACATCACGAAAGAAATATTTTACCTGTGCAAAGATCTGCCTTTAAGTGCTTTATCTTTTTTTTCTTTTTTTTTTTGTAGTGGTATTATTCTGTTTGCTTGAAATAAACCCATTAACAGCAATGACACACACCTGCCAGGTGTCTTCACAATCAGATGTCTTACAGGTCTGTTTATTAATGTTTATTTGTTTCCAATTTGAGGCCATTAAAATGAATGTAGCATTTATTTATTTATTTACTCATTCATAGTTTTGTAGAGACAAGTTACTACTAGGTTTAAACTGTTACACTGTTATGACCACTTGTGATTCCTCGTCATACTTCTTTTATAGGTTGCAAATTTAATTAAATTTTTTTTACTGTGTGTGTGCGTGTGCATGTGTGTGTGTGTTTAATTTGTAAAATTTAACTGAAAAGTGAATAGAGGAATATAAATAATGTTGTATGTGGAGTGAGTTAAGGAAAAAGGATAGAAATCGTAAAATTACGCCCTGAGCCTCAAATAAATATACCATTTATGAATAACCTAAATAGATAGACAAATAGTTCAAGGCGATGTTAAAAGGGAGCTATTTGATTGGTCATTCTATTTTTCCAATATAAGGAACAGGAGATCAAAAGGAATGTAGACAGCAGATACATCAGCATTATCTTGAATGAGTGGACATTACAGACTGTCAGAAAAGATAGATTTCTGATAGAGAAGTGAAATTAGAATGTAGCATCATTGGCTGGAAGGGAAAATGAATGTCAAGGAAGGAGGAAAAGACAAAAACTCTATTTCAAAAACTAGTAAGCAATGGACAGTTTGTAACAACCAGCCGTATAGGCCAAATTCATTCATTCATTTTCTTTTCGGCTTAGTCCCTTTATTAATCTGGGGTCGCCACAGTGGAATGAACCACCAACTTATCCAGCATATGTTTTACGCAGCGAATGCCCTTCCAACCCTTCCATACACACTTATTCACACACATACACTACAGACAATTTAGCTTACCCAATTCACCTATAGCACATGTCTTTGGACTGTGGGGGAAACCAGAGCACCCGGAGGAAACCCACGCGAATACGAGAAGAACATGCAAACTTCACACAGAAATGCCAACTGACCCAGCTGAGGCTCGAACCAGCGACCATCTTGCTGTGAGGGGATCATGCTACCCACTGCGCCACCGTGACGATAGGCCAAATTACAAGAATAAAAAAATGTGGTCAGATTAAACTGTGTGGGAGGGTGGGAGTGTTTAAAAAGATGAGACACACAACAGTAATATTGTTTTGTGTGTTTACAACAAAAAACACACTGAACTTAAAACAACACAAATATTAGCATAACTCAAAAAAAAAAGAGAAAACATTATTAAAACCACATGATCCATTGCACCATACCCCCCAAAAAGTCATATAATCCTTTAAAGCCATAGTTCAAATGTATGAAGCTGATGTCACTAGCATTGGAATTACAATGTTTGTGGACTTAAATGCATCTGTTATCAAAATATGCCAACACAGCTACACCTGCATAAATACACACCACCTTTTGTTTAGAAAATAAGGCCCTGATAACTGAGAACATTTTTCAGGTCTGAAAACACGAGGTGCACCGCACTGCTTTTTAGTTTTTACTTTAGAAAAGAACAATGCACTATTTTTATGTTGCTAGGCAACCACTGAATCAGCTGTCTTGGTGCTCGAGTGCACAACACCAGTGACGTTGAATGCTTTTCCGCACAGTGTTGACCTTTTTTTTTTTTTTTTTCAAATTCAGGTGCTCAGAGTGGTACAGCAAATATGTGAGGCGCAGCAGGCAGTGAAAATGCAAGGCAGTGCTCAAAATGCTAACCTTCAACAGAAAATGAATTTAAAAATGCGCCTTTAATTAATTAAAAATTAATTAATTAAGTAAATAATAAATCTGGGTGCGGCACGTTGGCTCAGTGGGTAGCACTGTCACCTCACAGAAAGAAGGTCGCTGGTTTGAGTCCCGGCTGGGCCAGTTGGCATTTCTGTGTGGAGTTTGCATGTTCTCCCCGTGTTCGCATGGGTTTCCTCCGGGTGTTCCAGTTTCCCCCACAGTTCAGACATGCGGTATAGGTGAATTGGATGAACTAAATTGGCCGTAGTGTATGAGTGTGTGTGTATGTGAGAGTGTATGGGTGTTTCCCAGTACTGGGTTGCAGCTGGAAAGGCATCCGCTACATAAAATATATGCTGGAATAGTTGGCGCTTTATTCCACTGTGTCGACCTCTGATAAATCAGAGACTAAGCTGAAGCAAAATGAATGAATAAATCTGTGCATTCTGTGTAATATACTGTAAGGCTAAGCCTGTATGTTATTATAAGCAGTGTGTTAAGATCATTCCGATAAAAAAGCATTAGCACACGTTGTTTTCACTTTAAACTTGTTAAACATGTTTACAACTACATATAATGTTGTTTAAAACAGAAAGAATGATCATCAAAGAATGATTATCATTGTTTAAAGCAGTTTTTATCACTTTCTGTTATTTGCTGCTTTTGGCCTGAAAAAGCCGTTTAAGAGCGCTTTAGACCTCTTTCATACCACATACGCAAGCAGAGCGTAAGCAGTGTGGGGTTTTTTTCAGCACTCATGTTAACAGATTACTGCTTTCATTATGCTCAATTAAAGTGACAATGCATTGATAATGACCAAAAAGTCATTGAATGACACAGATTTTTTTAAAATTGTCAATCAAATGAACTTAAACTATTAAAAAAAACCTGCAAAACCAAGACAAAAGCAGATGGAAATTAAAAGTAAA
>CAIGQV010000744.1:1032450-1061530 GCA_903798115.1 Danio jaintianensis | reverse complement strand
GTTTCGGACATACAGAAAGCGACTAACGTCTATCTGCCGCAAAAAAATTATAAACGTTCAGAACATAACACAATGTCTGCAGAAGCTGTTTTTGGAGGAGACAAGCAGACATTATCACTGTGCTTGCCCTGACATAGTCCTGCTTGTCAGCAAGGTACAGTATGTGATACATAGACAGACACACGCACACGCACACACACACACACACACACACACACACACACACACACACGAATGAACGTTATGAAAACGTTTGTTGTACTGTTGACGGTTCACTTCCGTTATTTGGTACGATTGCATTCATACCAGAAGTGAAGCGGACCATAGTTCGCATGAACCGTACCCCAGACCACCTCTTTCAGGCGGTGGTTCAGAAGACACGTTCACACTAGCTAAATGTACTGTACTATGACGTCAAACGAACCCGGGTGCGGACCAAAAGTGCTAGTGTGAAAGCACCCTGAAACAGCAGGCTAGAAGGAAAAGGATGCTTCACGTATCTGCCACCATGCTTGACTCTGAGATCCTGTGAAGTCTGATTTTGCTGAATTAAATCAAGTTTCACAGTCATCTTCAATCAGAAACAAAACCAGTTACAACAGAGCTTCCCTACTTACCAACACTCTTTCCTAAATTAGCTGAATTTCATGAGTCTGTCAAGTCAACTGTTGTCCCACAGTCATTTGAACCTGTGTGCATTGTTAAGGCTGATTTATACTTCTGCGTCAAGCGCACTCGTATGCTCCTGCGCAGCCTGCCGCTGGATGCATAGCCCTCGCCGTGGCCGTCGATGACGCTGACGTACACCTCTCAAAAAATGTAACTACATGTCGCAACGACGCGTAGCACAAGCTCTGTGATTGGTCGGCTTGGTAGCGCTGACGAGTGTGGGCGGGACCGAGTCGAGCCGCGCGAACCCGTTGGAGCGAGTGTTTACAAGTGTCGAGTCCCGTGAAGGAGGTCCAGATGGTTTTGTTTTGTATTTACCTTATAATTAAAGTTGTTACACGTCCGCCGGTTCCCGCCTTAAAATGAGCAAGTTTGAGCTACTTCTACAATAAGATAGCGTTCAGAAAAAAACAAAACACCAGCGAAGAAACTTGACACAGAACAACATAAACATCTGCTGCCAGCTAGCGTTTTGGAAGTGTTACTGCAGAGCAACACAAACAGCGCGGAGAAGTATAAATGCATGACAACGCGCAAGGCATGCGCCATGGGTCACGCAAATCACTCGACGCAGAAGTATAAACCAGGCTTTATAGTCCCCAAGGTCTGGTTCAGTCATTTCTGAGGAAATGGAGATTCCTGCCACTTTGCCTAAGGCCCCATTTACACTAATACATTTTAGTTTTAAAACGGTGCTTTAGAACAAAAACGATTCACATCCACACTGGCATTTCACCTAGCGTTTCTGAAACGCTCTCCGTCCACACTACATCGCTGAAAACGCACATCACGTGACCACACACACTCTGGCATGCGCTGCAGCGTATGCAGAGGTCTGAGCTCCAGGCAGTCAGCGGGTGCTTTGAGCACACCTCCCCAGGTGAAAGCAGCACACGTCAGACAGTTCATCAAGGATATAATGCTGGATCTCATCTCACTATGGTTGTTAAACGTGATATTTAATTCATCTTGTCTCTATCTAATGACTCTTCTGTCTTTTGAATCTATTACTTGTTCTCAGGTAACATGTTTTTGCTGAGCACAAAGATAATATAAAATATAATTAATATATTAGTTTATGTAACCACATACACTGATTCTGCACATTTGACTGATTGCTTGCCTTTATTTCATATATTGTATAAACTTATTGTGTGTTATACTTTTATAATGGCGATTATTGATTATTAAAACTGATATTCAGCAAAAGAGACAGGTTATGTTTCGTATTCTTCAATGAAAATGAAAGGAGGCAGTTATGTTATAGGCTCTGTTTTGTTATAAATATGCATACAGTGAAGATGATGGTCATATAAATATGTAGCTACATGAAGCCTTAACATTTTTGGCGTCTGTCAAGTTGTTAATATCAAAATGAAAATAGGCAGTTCCTTATATCATGTTTTCATTTTATTGTTAAGATAGTGAAACAACGTAGCCAGGGTGATGTGAATGACGTTATAAAATACACTGTTCCCTTTGAAGATTTACGCGACGTGTTCTCGAGAGTTTTCCATATCAATCTTGCAAAGTCTGAACTTACAAGGAAAGGATGCAAGACTGAACTTTGTGCACTTAATTTTGATTAAAAAAAACAATGTCTGCAGCCATGCCTCCATTTTCAGATGTCTCAGTTTTCCCCTCAACCACACTGACACGGAGCAGCAGTGTTTTAAAACCAAAATGGCCTCTTCAGTGTTTCCAAAACGCTCTGTTTTCGAGACTCGAAAACTCCACGGTAGTGTGGATGGAAGGCGTAACCATAGCAAAACGTATGCGTTTTAAAACTAAAACGTATTAGTGTTAACAAGGCCTAAATCAGCTGAGAAGGTTGCAGATACTACAGAGGACATGAAGTGTGCTTTATCAACCCACTGAAAGCAGAAGAAGAGAAAGACTCCCTCCTTTTCAAGCCCCAAATCCTTTTGTTCTACAATAATCCATCCACCAATAACATATCTTGTCAGCCTCTGAGTGTCCTGAGTGCCATCCAGTGTTGGTTCCAGCCCCTGAGCGCCATCCAGTGTGGACACTTGTCCCCGAGTCCATTACTAAAGAAATTACAAAAATAAAAAAATAACAAATAAACAAAAACAAATTACTGAAGGGTTTTGTTCTGATTGGCCTTTTATTTGCTCGGATTTTACATTTACAAAATTTACATTAGAAAATGGAAACAATATTGTTTGAGGCTCACAGTATGTCATTTCCATGTTCTTATTATTCAGCTATGCCTAGTTATTTCCAGATTTTGATGATAAGGCATTTTTAATAAATTCTACACCAGAGACCACTGCAACACAAGCTATATATAATAAAAAATGGGCAAGCACACGGCATAGACCAGTGTTTCTTAATCTTGTTCCTGGAGGCTCACCACCAGTACATATTGTGGAATTTTGTCCTATCTGACCCATTAAGTTCAGGTTTTGAAGTCTTTCTATTATTCTGATGAGTTGATTTAGGTGTGATTGATTACGAAGAGTTTGAAAATGTGTAGTACTGGTGTGCCTTTAGGAACAACATTGGGAAACACTAACATAGACAACCAAATAAAATAGATTACAAAAAAGAAAGAGGCACATAACCGGATCAAATAACGAGGAAGTTTAACTCATGACAGGAACATGAAACATAAGTTTTACAAACTTCAATATAAAAGACATAAAAGATTAATAGACCTGACAGATTTATTATTATTATTATTAGTAGTAGTAGTAGTATTAACGATAATAATAATAATAATAATAACAATAATAATTGCCCGAAATATCAATTTAATTTTCTGCTTATTTCATTTAGTAAATTTAGTACACATTCTTATTAGAAATATACTAAAACAATAGACTTTAAGTGAGTTTAATTGTTTATACAGTGAGTGTCTAGAACAGGGGTGCCCAATCCTGTTCCTGGAGATCTACATTCCTGCAGAGTTCAGCTGCAACCTTGCAACACACCTGTCTGTAATTATCAAGTCCTCCTTCACATCCTACTTAGTTGGTTTAGTTGTGTTTGATCAGGGTTGGAGCTGAATTCTGCAGAAGGTCTCCAGGAACAGGATTGGACACCCCTGATCTATAGAACTATCAAAGTATCAAATGTTAAATACATTTCAATGCAAATCTGAAGAATCTTCCATTCATTTCAGTTCTATCTAGATCAAACAAGTAAAATTGCCTAGATTTAGTTTGCATGTATTGTATAATGGAAACACAGAAGAACAACAACTCACAAAGAAATTAAACACTAGTTTCACATAATAACCAAAGTTTGTGTTTTTGATCTATGGTTACACATATACTTAATGTAAATCTCTCTATGCACTGGCACTCTGTAAATCCATCATTGTTTCTGAGCACATTGGTTCAGTTCAGCTGACCAGTTTCACCCTGGCAGCCTTCTTTTACTCTACCCCAGATTAGGGTCACCACCCAGCCAGTGTGTCTGCCTCTCCTCGCTTTAATGCTGGAAGAGAACAGACTTACTCTGATGAGGAAGCTCTTCCAATGTTTTGTCTGTACGCTTCCCTAAACAGGTCAGTTCAGGGGTCCACACAATGTGGTTGCATTATTCCCCATCCTAAACTTCAAGGGCTGCTGTTCCTCAGGGTAATATATCAGTGTGTGCATGGAGAGAGTATGCTGTCTCCAGGGATAGAGGACATATTGTGTCATGGTTAAACTCTTTCAGTGCAAGGGCCTGGAGATTTATGTTATTCTATATACAAGGTGTTAAAATAGATGTTTGTAATGATAAAAATAAAAAAGTAATAGTGAGTTAACATCAATGTTATTTTCATAAACTGAAACTGAGACTATACTGGTCAGAAAAGGATTTGTAAACAGAAATAAAATAAATGTGAAAAATAAAACTAAATGAAACTGACAAAAGTTACTGAAAAACTTGCTGAAAAAAAATATTTAGTAAAAATAATAATTTTCAAAATTAATACGCACTTGGTGGAAAATCTGACCGTTCTTTGTAGGGAAATGCATGTAGACGCAACAGCCAAAAACTCATTGTCATATGTTTTTTTTTTGTATTTATATAGAAAAGCATTGACATTGATCATTTGAAATGTTTCTTTATCTGTCAAACAGTGAAAAGTAGTTTTGCTTGATTATATTTAATAATTTAAATTTAATCTTTAATCAAATCCTCCTTTCATTGGCAAAATCATTGAAAAGTTTTTAACCAGCTTAACACGTTCTTAAGCTCCAAGGGATGTTTGTTTAGACAAGCACATCATAGGTTTCAGAGCACATCATAGTACAGAAAGCGCCCTTATAAGGATAATCAATGATATTCGCCTAAATACGGATTCAGGCAAACTAACAGTGCTGGTATTGCTTGATCTCAGTGCTGCATTTGACACTGTTGATCACAGCATACTTCTGGATAGGCTGGAAAACTGGGTTGGGCTGTCCGGGATGGTCCTCAGATCTTGCCTTGAAAGGAGAGGTTACTATGTCAGTATAGGTGACCATAGGTCGAGGTGGACACCCATGACGTGTGGAGTCTCACAAGGCTCAATTCTGGCACCTCTCCTTTTCAACCTTTATATGCTCCCACTGAGCCAAATAATGAGAAAGAACCAAATCTCCTACCACATCTATGCTGATGACACTAATGACTTCAGCCCCATTGACACCCTCTGCCAGTGTATTGATGAAATTAACAGTTGGATGTGCCAAAACTTTCTTCAGTTAAACATAGAGAAAACTGAAGTCATTGCATTCGGGAACAGAGATGAGGTTCTCAAGGTGAATGTGTACCTTGGCTTTAAGGGTCAAACAACAAAAAATAAGGTCAAGAATCTTGGTGTGATTCTGGAGTCAGATATGAGTTTCAATAGTCATGTCAAAGCAGTAACTAAATCTGCATACTACCATCTCAAAAACATTGCAAGAATTAGATGCTTTGTTTCCAGTGAGGACTTAGAGAAACTTATTCATGCTTTTATCAGCAGCAGGGTGGATTACTGTAATGGACTCCTCACTGGCCTTCCCAAAAAGACAGTCAGACAGTTACAGCTCATCCAGAACGCTGCAGCCAGGATTCTGACCAGAACCAGAAAATCAGAGCACATCACACCTGTCCTCAGGTCTTTACACTGGCTCCCAGTTACATTCAGAATAGATTTTAAAGTATTACTACTTGTCTATAAATCACTAAATGGCCTAGGACCTCAATTCATTACAGATATGCTCACTGAATACAAACCTAATAGATCACTCAGATCATTAGGATCATATAAACTAGAAATGCCAAGAGTTCAGTCAAAGCAGGGCGAATCCACCTTCAGCTACTACGTCCCCCGCTGCTGGAATCAGCTTCCAGAAATGATCAGATGTGCTCCAACATTAGCCAGATTCAAATCCAGACTTAAAACACATCTGTTTAGCTGTGCCTTTACTGAATGAGCACTGTGCTACGTCCGACAGATCACACTATTATGTCTTTCTTTTCTTTTTCATTCTTTTATAACCTGTTTAAACACATTTTAATCTGTTTTTATCTAATTTTATATTATTTGTTTTAATTTTTTTTATTCCTGTTTATGTAAAGCACTTTGATTTGCCACTGTGTGTGAAATGTCCTTATAAATAAACTTGCCTTGCATTGCCTTGCCTTCATTTTGAACATCCTCAGTGGTTAGCACTGTCACCTCACAGCAAGAAGGTCACTGGTTTGAGTCCCAGCTGGGCCAGTTGGCGTTTCTCTGTGGAATTTGCATGTTCTCCCTGCATGTTGTCCGGGTGCTCCGGTTTCCCCCACAGTCCAAAGACATGCACTATAAGTGAATTAGATGAACTAAATTGTGTATGTGTATGAATGTGTGTGAATGCGAGAGTGTATGGGTGTTTCCCACTGGGTTGCAGCTGAAAGGGCATACGCTGTTTAAAACATATGCTGGAATAGTTGGCGGTTCATTCTGCTGTGGCGACCTCTGATAAATCAGAGTCTAAGCCAAAGGAAAATCTATGAATGAATGACATTAACACTTTTAGCTTGCATTTGTATGGTTTTAAGTGCAATCTTCAACTTATTGCTGTGAAGCAAAAATTTTAACCACCGGGCCACTGTGCCACCTTACTACAATAAAAACAAAAAAATTTAATATATAAAATCAAAGTAAATTAATTAAACAATCAAACTAACTAAACAGAAATTTAATAAATACAAATGTAAAAGATTTTTAACAAACACGCGCACACACACACACACTTACATACATACGTGTTTTTGTGATATGTCAGGACACAAATCTGTATAATGACATAGGTATGACACAGGTATTACAAAAAGGAGGTGAAATATGAGGACATTGCTGACGTCCTCATTTCTCAAAAAGCTTATAAATCCCACAGAATGAGTTTATTTCAGAGAGTAAAGCTGTACACTGTATCCTGTGATGGTTTGGTTTAGGGGTAGGGTGGGGTTAGGGCAATACAAAATACGGTTTGTACAGTATAAAATCAATGGAAACCTATGTAATGTACCCACTTTTTACAAAAACAAAGATGTACGCACACACACATATTAAGAAGTATGCACTTCATTGTAGGTTCTTTTTAAATAATTATATATGTACAGTAATTAGAATGAATTGAAGTGTATTTAAAATGTAAAACATAAAAAATAATGTGAACTTTCGAGTCAAATTCAAACCTGCATATTTTAAAACATATTTTATGTTTTCCTAATAAATCAGAAGCTAATGAATGATATAGTCATGCCAAATTTTGTGGGAAACCACACAAATTGGCAATTTATGTGACATGGAAAGTGAAGATGATTTCAAGTAGATTCCAAGATGCCACATTCTGGAATTATCCAGTTAGACTGTGCTGTTATTTACTTACTTTTTATTTTCCCTTTTCTACACATATCATCTGCAACAATGACTTATTAATCATCTTTTTGAAAGAGCTCCTATTATGCATTAAAAAGGGTCATATTGTGGTTTTGGGGGTCTCCAACAACCGGCTGATATGCATGCAAGGTCAAAAAACACTTTCATTGTCTTATAATATGCATTTATTTTTACATAACTATCCCAGCGACTCCCATATGATTCGTTCAGCGATTCATTTGTTCCCAAACCCCTCCTTAGCGCGATCCTAATCTGCGCTGATTGGACCAATGACAGTCTGTTGCGATTGGTCCAGCGTTCAGCACGAGAGAAATGCCCACCACGGCTTCAACAATATTGAAGTAGTCAGAGTGCAGAGTGTATGTGTGAGCATACCTGCCAACACTCTCGTTTTTCCCGGGAGTCTCCTGTATTTCAGACCCATCTCCTGTCACCCTCCTGTTTTGTTATTTCTCCCGGAAAACTCACGTAATTTCAACGCCCCAAATACTGATAAAGTGATAAAGTTCCTGTCAAGCTCTGCAAAGTCCCATACATCAATAGTCTTTTCTGATCCTTTCTTTAACAAACGAATCCCCCATTGTAAGCGTGTAGATTGCTGAAGCACTCGTCAGAAACACAGCACAAGGCCTGGCCTATAATGCTGAGGTATTTTTGCAAAAATAAACTTCAACCACTGACTCTTCACAGCCTCATCTTTGGGTAGGGAAAATAACACAAATGTTCCCTCACACTACCAATAATATCCAACTGAGCACAGCGTCTTCGTGAGATGATTCAACCGGGGTCTGCTACAGTGTTGTTCTTCCTGCCACTCTGTTTGTGGGCAGGGCCGGAGGTTTAAATTTTCCGGGATTGTGCGCACAACAAATGGGCGGGGCTTAAGTTCCGTAGCGACGTCACACCGGCATGGCTAAAGACTCGTTATCAAGACGATTCATTTGAAGCACTATGTGTCAACTCTTTTATAGATGAATCAATAGTTTTAAACACTGCCCACTTTCAGATTTAAGCCTCAGCTGGATATTTCACTTCACTTAGAGCTGTGTTACGCACTACATGGAAGGTCATTTTCAAAAACCCATAATAATCTTTAAGCTGTTTGGACAGAACTGTGTGTAGGTATAATGTGTCCACAGTCATATTGGGGTGATATAAACACAATAAGTCTCTTTTTTTTAATTTCCTGACGTTAAAATAGTATCCAAATCCCTCCCATTTTGAGGCCGACCGCAACTTGACGTAGGAGTGCGGTTTCTCCACCCACCGAATTGATTGACAGCTGCGTATTAACATGTCTCCATAGTAACCATAATCATATCAACAAGACAGGACTTGCACAAAGCAACCGGGAATAAAAGATCTGTTCAGTTCGCTAGGATCATCAATCATCATCCAATGTGATCAAGAGTGAGTTTTACAAGTTTAAAACGTTTTTAAAACCGTGCATGTTTGTAATGAATTACAGCGATTTTACCGTCTTTATCACCACAGCCGAGTGTCAGTACAATTATAAAAGAAGACGCTTCAATCCCGGGTTGTGGACGTTGAATCAGGTTTATTTTGTACATTAACATAACGGACATCCATACAGCAGTGGATATTAATGTGTATCCTGTCACATTTGCTGTGCAAATACAGTGCAAAGCTAAACGTGCGTGAACTTTGTAACGACATTGTGTGTGACTCATCGTTGCAACTCCACAACTAATCCATCAAATAATCATTAGGAAAGTTCTTACTGTAGTATTTCTCACAAACGTTACGTGAGATCTGCTTCCTTCATGTCTGTCTGTTATCTGAGGCAGCCGAGGGCGAAGACTGAGGCACACTGACAGGCACGTGGAAACGGTGGGCGGGGAGAACTAGCATTAAAGGCACAGTCCACAAAAACAGCTACAAGACGCTAAGAGCTTAAAATTATAAACTTCTGAAAGGTATAATAAATAATCTGATGGGTGTTTTGAGCTGAAACTTTACAGACACATTCTGGAGACACAAAAGACTTATATTAAATCTGGAAAAAGGGGTAAACTAGGTGCCCTTTAAAATCACTCTTAAACATAGGAAACTACTACTCTGACCTGCTTTTCAACACTTTATCCTTTAACCGTTTGAAACCACTTTGATGAACAAGGCAACAAATCAAGAAACATTGAATGAAATGTGCTGGTTTTCACAACACACAGAGGAAAAGAGCTCACAATCTTGCTAAGAATTCTGCTTCCTAATGTCCAATCTCTGGGAGAACAACCTGAATGATCTCTGAGTAAGCATATTTTTCTAGCGGGCCATAAGAAACTGTAACATCCTTTGTCTGTCTAAAACATGGCTTACATCTTCGGTTCAGGACACATCTGTAACATTCATTCATTCATTCTTTTTACTTCAGCTTAGTCCCTTTATTCATCAGGGGTCGCCACAACTGAATAAACCACCAGCTTATCTAGCATATGATTTACACAGCGGATGCTCCTCCAGCTGCAACCCATCACTGGGAAACACCCATACACTCTCATTTACACACTACATGGTCAGTCAGTCGACAGCGGCCTCTGTTGGATTTACACGAGAACAGAGGACGCGAATGGCACTCGCGAGATAAATTTGAGATCTGAAAAAGTGTACACAGTGGCCTCTGGTGGATTTGCGAAAACAAAAACTGCAAAAAAAAACGTAGCTCCTGGGACGTATTTGGTGCTCTCCAGAAATGTATATAGCGGTACGTTTTCAGAATGAGCCTGGGTTGACTTAGTTTAGTTGTGTTTGATAAGGGTTGGAGCTAAACTTTGCAGCAATATAGATCTCCAGGAACAGGATTGAGCACCCCTGCCCTAATGTATCTCGGTGTGTATCTCAGCTCTAATTAAGGCTTCAAAGCCCAAAATCATGCACTGTTGTAGATACTTTTCCTAATCCCTCTCTTGTATATTTGCTTATTTGAATATGTATTGCTTTATAAGTTTATTGTATACTGTCCTGTACATATCACTCTCCTTTAGCTTTATCTTGTACATTCTTCTTGTACATTCTTATTTTCAATGTTTATTTGTTTTTCTGTCAATCTGTTTGTCTATTTGCTTCAGATTCAGATTGCATAATCTATAGAACAGAAATGATTTACATTCCACGGCTGGTTATATACTATCTATATCACATGTATGTGACAAATATCTTGAATATATTTAGCCCATTATTCATTCATTCATTCATTTTCTTTTTGGCTTAGTCCCTTTATTCATCAGGGGTCGCCACAGCGGAATGAACCGCCAACTTATCCAGCATATGTTTTACGCAACGGATGTAAGCTACAATTGTAAGCTACAATTTGATGTTTCCCAGTGATGGGTTGCGGCTGGAAGGGAATCCGCTGCGTAAAACATATCCTGGATAAATTGGCGGTTCAGTGAGTGCCGTCTTTCGGATGAGTCGTTAAACCGAGGTCCTGACTCTCTATTGTCATTAAAAATCAGAATCAGAATCAGAATCGGTTTTATTGCCAAGTGTGCTTACACACACAAGGAATTTGTTTTGGCTACAGAAGCTTCCAGTGTACATAAAGTGACAAGTGACAACACAAAATAAATATGCGCGTATGATAAACATAAAACAGGACAAACGAACAAAAACAGTGCAAAAACTGGAGAGCTCCTCACCGAGGCGGCCATCCCCGGCGCCATCTTGGAATCTTGGAATCTCCAAATCCCATGGCACTTCTCGTAAAGAGTAGTAACCCCGGTGCCCTTACCCATCATGGCCTCTCAATCATCCCCATCCACTGAATTGGCTCTATCACTGTCTCTCCACTCCACCAATAGCTGGTGTGTGGTGAGCACACTGGTGCCGTTGTCCTGTGGCTGCCATCGCATCATCCAAGTGGATGCTGCACAATGGTGGTGGTGTGGAGAGACCCCCTTTCATGATTGTGAAGCGCTTTGGGTGTATGGCCATACACGATAAATGCGCTATATAAATCCACATTACTTACTTACATACACTATGGACAATTTAGCTTACCCAATTCACCTATAGCTTATGTCTTTGGACTTGTGGGGTAAACCGGAGCACCCGGAGGAAACCCACACGAACACGGGAAGAACATGCAAACATGCAATGCCCACGTCTCAAAAACTAATGAACAGCCAATGGACTGAATTTGGATTTTCTATAATAATAGCTACAACCTCATCCAAGATGGTGGACAGGATGAGTGACGCACTGTTTATCTGGGCAAGGGAACACTGCTATGAAAAGTTCAACCAAAGGACAAGCTGCACATGTGGGCTTTAATATCTTTGTTCCTAGTTCTGTTTTACACATCCAGTCATGTGAGATGGCAAAATATATATAAAGAAGAAAATCCAGCAGCAAAGCTGTGTGTTTATTTATTTGCACTCAAACACACACACGCACACACACACATTCGTGTGTGACCTATGTGTGTGCTGTTCTGGCCTGTGGATGATTTCAAGTCCAATAGTATAGCTGAGCATGTCCACGGTCACCACAACTGACTTTACTGCTTAGATATTAAAGAAACAGCTGCTGAAAGGTTTATAAGGTCAAAACATAGAGACAATACAAAATGAATCAATCTGAGCAGGACTCTTTATTTCTAGGATACACTTTGATGGTTAGGTTCTTCTGCTCAAAACTCCCAAAGTATTATATTTTTTGTGACATTTATTAATAGAAATACTCACCCAGAAATGTATGATTTTATTTTGAGTTTTAGTATGCACTAAAAACACTGCCAGCAAGAAATCAAAGTGAAAGCACAATGCAAGCCTGCTGTTTCTGTTACAACTTACAGCGGGGAAAATAAGTACTGAACACCTCACCATTTTTCTCAGAAAACATATTTCTAAAGGTGCCGTTGACTTAAAATTTTCCCTGGATGTTAGTAACAACCAAAGAAATCCATATATGCAAAAAAAAAATCTACTTAGTTTACAAATTAAGTTATGCGTAATAAAATGAAATGACGCAGGGAGTAAAGTATTGAACACATGAAGAAAGGGAGGCGTAGAAAGGCATTGAAAGCCCAGACAGCAGCTGAAATCTCTCAGTAGTTATTCAGCAACCCTCTGCTCTTCCTCGTTGTAAATTAATGTTAGCTGCTTCAGTCCAACATCTACACTACCAGGATGATGAAGATGAAACCAGGGTGGACAGTTCAGCAAGACAATAATCCAAAACTCAGCCATGGAAACCCTCAAATGGTTTCAGAGAAGAAAAAAAATCAAGCTTTAGAATGGCCCAGCCAATCACCTGACTCAAATCCAATATAAAATACAAATTAAAAATTAGATTTGACGAGACCCACAGAACCATCAAGATTTTTACACTCTGTTAAAGTCTGTGAAAAATTCACACCTGAGCAGTTCATGTGACTTCATTCTCTATATGAGAGGCATCTTTAAGCTGCCAACACCAAAAAAAGCTTTTTATATAAAGCATTAAATATGTTTGAGTAGTTCAGTACTCTCTCCTTTTGTCATTTCATTGTTATTATACATAACAAATTTTTCAGATTTTTTTTGTTTTGTTTTGTTTTATTTTATATTTATATTGTTTGGGTTTTTACCAAAATCTTGTTCAATTCCATGTCAACAGCTCCTTTACATTATTCACAGGAAAAAAACATGACTTGTTCAATACTTATTTCCCTTCTGTATGTTTACGCCCACAGATGAAACACTCCCAGTATCTCTCAAAATGCTGGTTTATGCTTGTGGGCTTGTTGTAAAGTGTATTGGGGTGCTCCCCATTGTTTTCTGGTTGTATCTAGAAAGTGAACTTCAGGAAGCTGCAGCCGAAGCTAATGATAATCTACTTTTAGCTATTAGATTGTATTTTATTAACATTTATATCTAGCCCAATCCTAAACCTACTTTTTCAGTAATTCAAAAGCAATTATTGTTGTACAGTGTGGTAAAAATTATAGTACTGAGTACATATAGTAATGTGTTCATGCCCAATAGCCGCAGGCATATCCCTTGTTTCACACAGTGTAGTTTAATCTTTTAATCTTTGTTCTCATGTTGGATGTTTCGTGTTTTTGTTGATGCTTCTGGTTTTTGCTTGTTGTTATCCTTTGTTGTCCTTAGCCCTTACTGCAGTCATCTTTCCATTGCCTCTTCATCATAACAGAATGACTGTCCAAGCATAGATCCAGGAGAAAAAGGTTCCTCAAGGGACTTCTTGTTTACATAAAAATTGCTTACCTTAATGATTTTCCTTATTACACACTTATTAACTTTTAATGCTATGAAATTGATCAATTTAAACTCATCTGTCCTCGAACATCACGTATAAGCTTTTGGACTGTGTCCTTCTGATAAGTGGTTCCCCCTTCACTTTAGGGGAGGTGGAGGAGGAAATATCAATGTTGCCATGCCAGTCTTAATAATTGCCTCTGCAATTATAATGTTTGCCTCCCTCCAACAGAGGCACTGCCTATCATGACGATTGTGATCCTGTGTAGTTGGGCTGCACTGATCCACAAGAGCCTACTTCAGTCCTAAACTATACCCCAGAGCCCCTTCCTCTTCCTCCCTCCGCTCCAGTCTGTGACCCCACTCTGGTCAATGATTCTACTCAAGAGCTTGCTCCTACCCACGATTCCCCTCCAGAGCCTACTCTAGGCCATGAATCTGCTTCACAGCACTCTCCAGGCCCAGACTCCAGTCCAGAACTCAGATTCAGAGCTCCAGAGCTCAAATCAGTACAGGACTACTCTCCAGAACCTGCTCCAGCCCTTGAGTTTACCCCACTGTACTGGACCTCTAATTTGCCTGTTCTGCAAAGCTGGTCTCCTGCACTGCCTTTACTACCATGGTGGTTTGCTATGGGAGTCTCAAGTTTTGCCTGATCCACTGTAGTGGGCCTTGGCTCCTCTAAAGTGGTATTCAGCTCCATATGTTCCACCATTGTGGTGCTCAGCTCCTGCCTGTTCTCCAGCACTGCCAGCCCCACCCAGATGTTCTGTCCCACCTTCTTTACCTTGGCTCCTGCTTTTTTTCTTGCTCCACTGATTCTGTCCTGGTTTCTTGACCCAATGGCTCTGCTCTAATTCCCCGTCCTGCTTACTACTTGGGTATTTTCTCTGACCAAATGACCTGGTCATGTTTTGTAAGTAACCTGGCCCTCCAACCTTCCCCTCATTTTGACTCTGCTCCACCTCCTTTCCCCTAATCTGCCTTTCTCCTTGCTTAAAATTTTTCGTTAACTTGGAGAGTCTGTAAGTCGCTCCATTGAGGAAGGTGTGGTAAGCTGGAGAGGGGTGTTGATGAGGGAAGCAATGTCACAGTGCTTGTCTTATGTTTTGTGCTTTGTGGATTCATTATAAAGTCTACTGTATTGCTATCCATTGTTAACTGTATTTATTTCCTATTTGTTTTGCTCTGTTACCCCTTGTTAATCACTTTAGTTACTTTTATTAATTGCCATGGACATTCATTAATATGTTAACTCATTAGCTTGTTTCACCTAGTGTATATATACCTCTGTAGTTTTGTTGTTAGGTGTCAATTGTTGTTTCCATGCTGGATATATTGTGTTCATGTTCAGGCTTTGGGTTCATGATTTTCTTTGGATATATTGCATTTATTATTTTTTTGTTTGCCATTAAACCATTACTGGACATATGTCTGCCTCATCTTGGCTTTCCCTTGCCTCATCATTGTAACAGTAATGCGTTTGATGTGAAAGAACAAGCACCCCTTAAATTCCACATTCTGAAATCCCATCAAGAGAAATCAACTGAGATTGGAAACCTGTGTGCATTTCTTAATAAGTCTGTTAATAAATGGTCCCGATCATCAGAGAATACAAAATCCCTTTAGGGCAGATGAGAGACACCATTCACCCATAAAACAGACAAGAAAAATAAGAACCAGAAAATCACCAGATAGCTTTTATGTTGCTTGCCTTCTATCAGGCAGTAGAGAAAAAGGATTTTGCAGCCATAACGACAGAGCCCTGGAAAGAGCAGGCGAGCTTGTGCTCACTGGAATTAATCAGTTTGGGTTTTGGGCCTGAACTTAAATGTCAGGCGCTGCTCTCTCAATGCTTCTGGACGATTTCTTAAAGCAGGAAAACACGTTAAGCTCACTCACACACAGCCTCGCACACACCGGAGGTCAAAGTTGGTCAGTGAGCCAAGAAATACCATATCAGAGCTGCCTTTCTCAGCGATTGCTAGTAGTATAAATTGTGGAATTAGTGTATTGATTTGGAAATGTAGCATCCAGCAATCACTTTTACAGTCCTGACAAGATTATTTTATCCTTGTTTTCCTGTATGATTATGTGTTATCTGTGAGTTATGCTCCCAGCATGGGAACTGACAGACTAAATTTACTCAATAAAATGGGGCAGTTAGTGAAGGCAGTCAGCCACAACAGAGAGATCTGTTACCGTTAGCATGTGTGCTAGTTCGACAGACTGCCAAGTCCCCCCAAAAAAGATCAATATATAAAATCTTGCAATGTTCTTATGTGGAATTTGTTGGGGAGCATATGCTGCATTAAGTAGCAGCTGAGAAGTCTTTACTACACTTATAAATTACTATAACAAGCTATTATTTTTGCTGCTATTGATGTTACTGAACAGATATTTTGGTTGAGATTCTACATGTTTTAATAATGATATAAGCAACTAGATATTTTAGGGGTTTAAGCTGATTAGAAAAAAATATGAAAAGTAATATTAGAGTTGGGGCGACACGGTGGCTCAGTGGTTAGCACTGTCGCCTCACAGCAAGAAGGTCGCTGGTTCGAGTCCCAGCTGGGCCAGTTAATGTTTCTATGTAGAGTTTGCATGTTCTCCCCGTGTTCACGTGGGTTTCCTCCGGGTGCTCCGGTTTCCCCCACAGTCCAAAGACATGCGGTACAGGTGAATTAAATAATCTAAATTGGCCGTAGTGTATGTGTGTGAATGCAAGAGTGTATGGGTGTTTCCCAGTGGTGGGTTGCGGCTGGAAGGGCATCCGCTGCATAAAAACATTTGCTGGATAAGTTGGCGGTTCATTCCGCTGTGGCGAACCCTGATGAATAAAGGAGGGAAGTGTGAGGGAGCTTAACTTGTTTTTCTGCTTTAAGAAAAAAAAAACACACACACACACACGCATGCACACGCACGCACACACACACACACACACACACACACACACACAAATACACCCAATTTTTTAATATACTCTACCAAAACAACAATTATTTCATAAAATGAATATTCTCCTCTGCAGTGATGTGAGGTTGAGTAGAGTTCCACATGTTTAAAGTACATATATGTTCTCTTGCACAGCAACATATAGTCATGGGAAAAAGGCAATATCACGTCTGTGGTCTGATTGATGAACTCTGTTCGTTTATAATCTAATTTGGAATGGCTTTCTCACTCTCAGTTGTGTATGTGTCAGTCTGCAGTGAGGATTTCATTATGGCTGATTGATACACCCCTACGAAAAAAAAAATCCCTCTGCAAAAAGCCTTAATCTGTGATAAGATGACTCATTTTCCTGAGTAATGGTGCTTTATGATTATATCTGTCACACAAATGATGTGACATAAATATTTTGGAAAATACTGTTGGTCCTCTGGAACACAGTGATTTCAACATGTTCAGTATTGATGAGGAAGTGTTGCAATAAAATGCAGTAAACAAATAACCAAGAAACTTTTGTCAATCGGATCAAGTTTCTATTCTATTCTATTCTATTCTATTCTATTCTATTCTATTCTATTCTATTCTATATTTAGGAAATATATTGCCATTCCCTTGTTCATTAATTTGCTACTGTGGAGTGCACCTCCCAGATTTAATATTTCTAGATTAAAGCTACATTTTCAGACCAAAAACTATGCATAATATTGAAAACTAATGTACAGTACAGTATATATACATGTCTTTATTAGGATACTGTTACAATGTCAATCTACTGCTAACATTTGCTCTTTTGAACACATATTAGTACAAAGAATAAAAATAAAATAATTTCACTTGTCTGTTTTTTTTTTTTTTCTCCTTTTTCTGTTGTCTGAAACTAATCTGACACATTGTGATGGTGTCACATGTTTGCTCTTTTTGTCAAATACCCGATTAAAAGTGTAAAGCAGGAGGAGAGAGCAGCTCTACGGTTCTGATCCTTCTTCAAAGTGACACATGACAAGACAAAGTGTTGAGTGTCAAGAGCCACTGGCCTGAAGTGCAACAGTTCAACAGACTGGCATCACTGTAACACACAAATTCACACACACACACACACATGCACACACACGCACACGCAAACACACACACACACACACACACACACACACACACACAAACACATGCATGCATGCACACAATCACCCTCTCTCTCTCTCTTTCCTTTATCTGTATGACATTATGGGGTTATGTTTGGAAGGTGTGAACTGGTTAATCGTCTTTCCAGAGGACCTGAGTATTAAAACAATTTGAAATCAAAATCATTTTAAAATTAAGATATCTTAATTCTAAAAATGAATTCTAAAATATATTTGTCTCAGGCGATTGAGAAAACATTTTTGTAACAACAAAGTTTCATTTTTGGGTGTTTGGGGCTGGTAGTTCATAGTATTGTAATTATCAAAGTGATTAAAATTATTAGTTTAAATTATTTGAAATTATTATTTTTATCACATTTATGTTTAATATGCTGCCAAGCTACGTAAGCCACTTTACTTGCCCTTTAATTTAATATAATTAACAAATGTGATGTATGTTTAATTGTTTAAATTATTTAAATTTGTCATTAGTTATAATTTATTATAATAAGTTATAATTAGTTATAAGTACAATTAGACTGCATGGAATTATCTGTTCTGACATCGTTAAATAAAAAAAACTGCTTTTGTGTTCAACAGATGAAACAAAGAAGCACAAAGTCTTGGAATAAGCAGAAGCAATCTGCTTGGAATAACATGAGGGGTTTTAATGTTTTTTTGAATGTGGTAGGGCTACAAGAATGATGATTTGATGCAGTACAAAACTGTCTTGTAGAAATGTAGAAATTAAATGTAGAACTGGCTCATTAGGCTCATTCTGAAAACGTAGCCCTATATACGTTTCTGGAGATTGCGAATTATGTAGCCGGAGCTACGTATGTCTGCATTTCATCTTTAAATGAACACTACGGGGTGGTATGACGCAATTCCTTTTCTCGCTTACCAGCTGACCGCTTACCTCCGTATGGACGACTTTTCCGCTGTTACCAGTTTGTCCGGTAGCTTGACGTGTACGTCGGCGGACTTGAGACGCAGAGAGGAGTTGACCACGACAATGGGGTTTGAGTCAGGTGATGAACGGTTCCAGAAAGCATGTAAGACAAAAACGAAAGCTAAAAAAATAAAAGAAACATGTAAATAAAAGTGTGAGAATGTAGTAAAATCTGAAAACATGGTAAAAAATCAGGCGATGGCTTTTCTTTTTCTGGATTGCTTTTTAAAACACTGCGGTTGGGTTTAGGGAAGGGGGAGGGTGGGTCAGTCGATTGGTCAGTCAGTCAGTCATTCAGTCAGTCGACAGTGGCCTCTGGTAGATTTACTTGAGAAGAGCAGGCACGAATGGCACTCGCGAGAGAAAACTGAGATCTGAAAAAGCGTACACAGCTGCCTCTGGTGGATTCGCGAAAACAAAAACTGCAAAAAATCTAGCTCCTGGGACGTATTTTGCTCTCTCCAGAAATGTATATAGGGGTATGTAATCAGAATGAGCCTGGGTTGGGCAAGTTGGTCAAGTCTTTCAATTTCTGCATAACTTAAAGAGGTACATTATTATCCAAACATAAGCTGACGTTTGAATTACATTTTCTTTTGCATGTTGTTATGATGACTCCTTTTTTATTTTTTTGTTTGTTTTTTTTATTTTCCTTTTATGTACTCAACCTCTTGTCATTGCAGATCAGCATAATTCACTCATTCATTAAAAAAAAAAAGACTAAATGGTCATGTTTTCATGTCATGAACATTTTGAGGAAAGCAATATATGTGCAATAGTTAAGCACATATAGTTTTTGAGGAACAGGTGCTTGCTTATGAAGCATTAAGTCTGTTAAAAGTATAACAGATAACAGAATTGTAAATAGGGATATTGTATAAATAAATTAATACATGCATGCATACAAATACACACGCAAACAAATAAAACCAATGATTCAGCCACAGTGAACCATTCAGTAATCTCAAGCATTGCACATATTTATTGTTTTCCTCAAACAAGAATTTTTTTCCCTTATAGAGTATAATGACATGAAAACATCACAACACTGCAGCTATACATTTGTGAGCAAAAACAAGAATTTAGCTGCCAGATATAAAATGATTCATACAATAATAATCAATGCAATATCCATTACATTAGTAGACCAACCAAAGCATTACTGCAGAGTCACAGGGTTCCACACTCATTACCGCAGACGCCCAGCAGGAACACGCCGACTCCCACAGATCCCAGAGTATTTTCAGAATTAACCACTGGCAAGCATGCACAGATGTCAATGACCACATTGCTGGATGACAGTCAGATTCGCCATTTAATGTTTTAAGAAACAGCAGTATACAGTATAATAGCAATGTGACATTGCAAGTTTAGGAAAAGATGAGATGTTTTAAAGCAAATCATGTCTTTTGTGTTTCAGTTTCAGATTGTTAAATCTTGGCATGGGAATTAGGAGAATATAGTAGAAACAAAAAAGGTATAAAATGAGAATTGCTGTTTTTGTCGTCACTGATGTACTTAAAGAAACAGTTGAGTTTTTAATGCAGTTAAACACAATAAAAATGACACAAAAATATGGTGATAAATGTATATTATTTATAAAATAATAGTAATAATAATAATAATAATAATAACCAATATTTTAACTAATATAACTTAATGCATAATACTTAAAAATGAATATACTATATACAATTGTTTAAAAAGCATGTCACCACACAGGACAACAGGTTTCTCATTAGAGAGTGCCTTTATTAATCAGGGGTCACCACAGCGAAATGAACCGCTAACTTATCCAGCATATGTTTAACGCATCGGATGCCCTTCCAGCTGCAACCCAGTACTGGGAAACACCTATACACTCTGATTCACACACATACACTACGGACAATTTAGGTGAAGGACAAAATCCTTTCCACATGTCTTTGGACTTGTGGGGGGAACCCACGCAGACACGGGGAGAACATGCAAACTCCACACAGAAATGCCAACTGACCCAGCTGAGGCTCGAACCAGCGACCTTCTTGCTGTGAGGTGACAGCGCTACCCACTGGGCCACCGCGCCACCCTCATTAGAACAATTAATTAAATAATAATAATAATAATTCAGTAGAATTCTCTCTCCTTTACCTTTGGACCTCAAGACGTCGCAATAAAAAGAACAAACATAATCAAACAAATCAGCAGCTTTCACAGCAGAGCCATTGACAGACATTTTGTGACAAATCAAAGTGTTATTGGCATATTGTGATTTATCAGTGTTTCTTCAGTCACCATTCTCATAAACATCGCTGCATGTGTCTGAATGTACAACACCCATCGCCACCTTGATCAATAGACTCTTTAAGAAGCTGAAATGTCTGCAGGAAAATCCATATATGCGTCAGTAATGATTTCAGGAAGAAAAAAAAATCCCTTCTGCCAAGGTATATTTCCGCAGGTTTAAGCCACAGTGAAACAATGCAGCGGTTTTAGAGCAACTCAGCCTTTTAATCAGATTTATTATAGCGGAATGAACTCTAAAAGCTATGAAACAAAACGAATGAAATACTAATATTGTCATATTGTATGTATATTTGTATATGTAGAAACCATTGAAGGAAACAAAAGAAACAATTCTCCATTTTCTCTCATCAAGAAATTAGTTTGCTAAGATATAGTAGCAATTTGTGTTTACTGAAATTTCTGTGAATAGATTTGTAATTTAATGCATTTGTACATTAAAGCTCCTCATTAGGATCCCATAAACACAAATTTCAACAAGTGAGGGATAAACTAACCTGAGCTTCTAAAAGTTTTTTAAACATTGATAAGCATGCCTATAAAGGCCTTTTAAAAGCTATTAAATCCCTGGTGATGATTATTCACTTCTGGGCTTCTGATACCAGAGAAAGCGGCACTTACCTAATTACAGATTAATACATAAATGTGCTTTTAATCATCCGAGGTTTTGAACAGGATGGTCTCATTTCTTGGCGACAGCTGGGGACGCTTTCTTCTGATTCGTTGTAATCCACTTTTTATTATGAAGAAAATTGTGCCGTTTCATATACAGACGGCTGCTGAGGATAAGTAATAGAGAAAGTGGCATGGGGCATCTTTTAATAAAGTGAAGGAGCAAATACTCAGTGTAACTCGATTCTGATCTCCTAATTTTACAACAAACATTGAAAAATAGTTATATATTTACTGGATTTACTATGAAAAAAAAAAGATAATATTTTGAAATTGCTCACGTTAAACACATTAGCACACACACATAAAAAAGACAGCCTTGGTGTGTTGTCTAACTGGATAATTTAATGCATCTTTAGTAAGCCATCACTCTCATAAGCACTTTCATTTTTGTCTATGAAGACAAATGCATTTACATTACAACCAAAAGACCTTTATAAGAATTATGCACATGATGGAGGATATGCAGTTTGTTGTTGTGACTTTTTTTTTTTCTTCTTCATTTATGTGTTTTTATTATGTGCACTGTTATGCAAATGTCCCTGACCCAAATCTGCTTGCTTTAAATTAATGTATTTTACCTTTGAGATGAGGCGCTGAGCTCTCAGTGGGTCATTTGTGTAAAACGTTCACAGGGAGGTATATACTGCAGAATTAAGTGGTTAAACAATGATATTTATTACATACAGCCCCATGACGTTACAGAATTAGACGTACTAAATGATATATACGAATTCAATCAGTAACACAGCCTGTGCACACAGTAATGCTTCATAAAACTGCCATTACTCTTGTGAGTTGCAACGTACTGTAGTGCTTTCTTCTTATTAAAGATTTATTTATTATTTTTTTTACACAGCAGGAAAATAACTGCTCTGTTTGTGCTGTAATACCCCCGGGGACATTTTTGTTCATGGATTTAGAAAGATGTGTATTATAACAGTCGATGTTTTTTTTTCCTTATATCTGTAGCATTTAATTATTCATTGATTTATTGATTATTTGCTTGCTTGCAAATAAAAGCATTTATGGTTACCCAACAGTGTTCATATTACTGCGCAGTATTTATTGTGCGATTTGACATAACAAGATTATAATCTGTTTGCCTGCTAACACAATTTATACTGTACTTTAAAATAAATGTGTAGCATGTGTTAATGTAATGTGCTACTAAGTGCACACTGCAAAAATGCATTTAGATGTTGTTTTGTCTTGTTTCTACTCCAAATATCTAATAATAATTTTTAAAAAAATCAATCATGATGCATTTTCTAGACAAGTAAAAAGTTTTGTTGTGAGAAATAATCTTTTAATGTAGATTATTAATTTAATGTAGGTCTTATAATGTAAACAAGCAAAATATTCTGACAATGTGGTATGTAAAATAAAGAACTGTTCTGAAAACAAAAGCAATATGTTTGTACTTGTCAAGAAAATGCTTCTTGATTTAAGAATTGTTAGATACTTGGACCAGAAACAAGATAAAAACACTTTTTTTTATTCGTAATGTAATTACTAAATCACACACTTAACAATGTTATTTATTTGGTTGGTCTAAAACTGACTGACTGACCACACTATCAAACAGATTTATTAATGATTGTTCTAAATGGATATGGCCTGGCTCACAGGTTTATTCTGTATCTATATTCTGTTAAAATAATGACTAAATAGTGCTGTCTACAGCAGGGGGTTAAGACCGCTACAATACCGAGCTATTAGACACAACAGTACAGGACTATGGCTGAAGACACCTTCTTTTTATCTGCTTCTACTGCAAACAGTGCTATGTTGATTAAAGTTTAATTAAGAATCAGATTTGGCTGAGTGTCTAGCTCCACTCTACAGGAACAGATTTCTGCAGGCTTAACTCTATAGCTGGCAAAATCCTCTTTTATTACATTCAACCTGTTGTGGAAGCACAGGGCAGGAGGGAAGCCAGCCAGCTGCTGAGACCTTGTTTGCTGTCGGAAAAATCCCAAGTCTCCTGAGATTCCCCTGCAGCGGCCCGACTTAATATCAGCACCATCACTGCACAACTATTATTAATGATACTCTTCATTAATTTCTTGTTGGGCTATTATTTATTAAAATATTAAAGAAAACTCCAGAGACACAAGTACACACACACACACGCGCACACGCAGGCATGCATGCACACATGTAATGAGGGATGTGTCCCCCTCCTCTCTCTTTCTTTCAAACTGTATTTCTCGCTGTTGCTCTTTCTTGTTCTTTATAGATGAAGTATGGAATTGCACATGGAAACTACTTTCTCTATCTCTCTCTCTCACTTTCTCTCTCTCTCTCACACACACACACACACACACACACACACTCATACTCATTAGCTGTTCTCTTGGGCAGAGTGACACATAAATCCATTCTGCATGCGGCCCATAGCTGGACACACACACATACACAGAGAGAGAGAGAGAGGGACAGAAATAATCTGAGAGAGAGAGAGAGAGTTCCCTCCTCTCATTAATGAGCCATCCACATGAGAGATGAATTGACTACTGCCTATCCGAAATAAGCGTACGGTGTGTCGGGCCCACCACAGTCACTCAGCATGCAGATTTGGGTCACAAGGTTACACCCCATTCTTCATTAGGGATATATGGTAATGTCACTCTTCTGATCACAGTAGTACAACACACATTCCGTAGTAATGGTTGACAGCATTAAATTTGTAGCATAAACATTTATTGAGTGAAAAAATCCCCATAACGTTTATTGTATTGTTTATTGTATCATGTTTTATATGCACGACAGTCAAAGCAAAGCAAAAAAAAAGCCTCAAATTCCTAAGTAAAAAAAAAAAAAAAAAAGGCAATTGATAATATTAATACTAATCACATATCATAATATAACTCAAATAATTGTAAAATGTCACCGATGGTCAATTCATCAGTCTGTCTAAGCTGATCAGGGATCAGATGCTCAGAAAAGCCTGAGTAGTAAACACTTTAATTTGTCTCACCTTCAATTAATTCTAGACCCTCTTGATATCTGCTGTATTAATGATTGTGCCCACAAAACTGCCCACTATTAATCATAATAATTAATTTAGTCCAATTATATCATATATAAATGTGAACAAATTGCTGGAAGAGGAATAATCTTTCATGAAGGTGCCACCAAGAAAAAGACAGTAAACCTGTAATTAGAAGGAGGACCGTTTTAACAGTGGTATTAGGCTGCAGTGCTTACAAACATGTGCATGGCGATGTGATTAGCGTGTGTGTGTGCATGTGTGTTTTAACAAGCCTTGTAATGAACATTCATTGAAAGAAAGAAGAAAACTAGAGAACGAAAAGTACATGATTTATTTACTTATTCTTTTGTTCAGGTCCTCAGATGCAATAAATGTTCTGCTTTCTCTCTGCTGTAGTTTAAGGTGAAGGGAGCAGCAAAACAACACAACTTAATTGTCTTCATTATGAAAAATAATACATCAAACAAAGGCTGAGGCAAATCGAACAAAATAAAACTTTGACCCTCTATAATTACTAATATATGCATGATGCTGTTTGCAGTACTATCTACAAATTAGCATGGCTGTATTATCTATTATATGCGGTTTATATGGTGCAATCCGAATGCCTTTAGGAGTAAAGAAAAATGGCCTAGTCTCTCACAGCTGTTCTTTCATCTTGATGTTCTGGCAGCCACAAAGAAGTTAAACCCTTATCAAGACAGTTGCAGAATGTGTCAGCATCACTTGACGCCAAAACCTCATCCACTCGAACCACATTTTACTCCTGTCAGAGATAAGAGGAGAACAGGAGCAGGTAAATCCCTGAACATGAAACAAACCCACTTTAGTGTGGCCAGGCAAGCCAACAGATAGAAACATAAATCTACTTTTCCTTCTTCAAATGGACCATTTTCCATTAAGACTTCAATAAATCTGTAATAAGAAAAGAATTTAGAACACGTATTATCAAATGTAGACTCAGTCCAAAACACTTTCAGAGATGCATGCGCACTAACCAAACAATGACATATCATGGCACACAAAATTACACAGCAATAAATTAATTATATATTATATTTATATGCTCATTGTAAAAAGTTAGGACATATTGAATATAAGTCATTTGCAAAGGACATAATAAATGAATTTTTCTTATTAAGACATAATAAAGCAACATAGGCTCATTCTGAAAATGTAGCCCTATATAGAATTCTGGAGATCGCGAATTATGTAGCCAGAAGTATGTATAGCTGCATTTCGTCTTTAAAACGAACGCTACGGGGCAGTATGATTTCGTTCCTTTTTGCACTTACCAGCTGACTGTTTACCTCTGTATGGATGGCTTTCCCGCTGTTACCAGTTTGTCCAGTGGCTTGCAGCATACGTCAGCGGACAAAAACAAGCCAAAAACAAAAGCCAAAAAATAAAATAAACAAGTAAATAACAGGGTGAGAAGGTGGTAAAATCTGAAAACATGGTAAAAATCAGGGGGCTTTTCTTTTTCTGAATTGCTTTTCTAAACACTGTCGGTTGGGTTTAGGGAAGGGGGTGGGCGCTGGTTAATTGGTGCTTTTTAAAACACTATCGGTTGGGTTTAGGGAAGGGGGTGGGCGCTGGTCAATCGGTGCTTTTTAAAACACTATCGGTTGGGTTTAGAGAAGGGGGTGGGCACTGGTCAATCTGTGCTTTTTAAAACACTATGGGTTGGGTTTAGGGAAGGGGGTTGGTGGGGATATCGGTCGGTCGGTCAGTCAGTCAGTCAATCGACAGCGGCCTCTGGTGGATTTACTTGAGAACAGCATGCGCGAATGGCACTCGCAAGAGAAATCTGAGATCTTAAAAAGTGTACACAGTGGCCTTTGGTGGATTTGCGAAAACAAAAACTGCAAAACAAACATACCTCCTTGGACGTATTTGGTGCTCTCCTTAAATGTATATAGGGCTAAGTTTTCAGAATGAGCCTGGGTAAAACATCTGATCCTTGGGAGGTCTTAAATTTGTAAAATAAAAAGGAATAATCTATTTATTTAAAAAAGGACTGATTGAGAAACATGATGCACTGTATCATTCAATTACCACATATCCACTTTTGGATATGTATGTTTTTTTTTTTTGTATCACTTAAAAGTCTCCAAGGTTGTTCTGTATTAATTTAGTCCCACTCTTCTTACCAACGTTGTTTTCGTTTCTTGAGGTTTCTGGGCATTTCAGTCAGGATGAGGTCTGACAGCCTGATCTCATGAGGAAACGTAACTATTTTACATTCTGTCAGTTTAGTGGGTAATTCGAGTTCAGTCATACAGGCATGGCACCCAACCCCACCCCTAAACCCAACCAGCATTGGGGTAAGCAAATTGTACTAAATTTTATTAATGAGATTTCATATGAATGCGATTTCATACGAATTAGCCACTAAATCAAAAAGTTACAAATTGCCGTAAGCTTTGGGTCTGAACATTGACTGGATTATTACAACACATTGATTTTTTTACTTTTTTTTTTTCTAAAAGTCTTCTGGTTTGTTGCAACTATTCAAACTTTGCAAATGCAAAAGTGCCATGTTTTGTATAAATTGAGGCTTTCTTCTGGAAACCCTTCCAAACATGCCATACTTGTCCCATCTTTTTCTAATTGTACTGTCATGAACTTTATCATTTCATATGTTTAAAACCTGTAGTAAAGTTTTTGAGTTGTCTGCCATTTCTCTGATCATTACATGATGTGACCTTGGGATGAATTTGCTGGGATGTCCATTCCTGGGAAAACTGGTGTCTGTTTTGAAAGGTTCCGCTTGTGAATAAACTTCCTAAATGATTATGGACTTCAGGTTGTTTGGAAATGGCCATATTACCCCTCAGACTGATGACAGCAACATTTGCTACTCCAAGAATATTTGGTAATATTTTTCCAACTTGGCATTGTGAAGGATGAAGGCTCCCGACCAACAAAATTGATAAAATTTCTGCTGTTTAGAGGTTCACACACTTGCTGATGATCCAACCCAGGCTCATTCTGAAAACGTACCGCTATATACATTTCTAGAGAGCGCCAAATATGTCTCAGGAGGTACGTTTTTTTTTTGCAGTTTTTGTTTTCACGAATACACCAGAGGCCGCTGTGTACACTTTTTTAGAGATCTCAAATTTCTCTCGCAAGTGCCGTTCGCGCCCGCTGTTCTCGCGTAAATCCACCAGAGGCCGCTGTCGACTGACTGACTGACTGATTGACCGATCGACTGACCCACCCTCCCCCTTCCCTAAACCCAACCAATAGTCTTTTCAAAAGCACCGATTGACCCGCCAACTCACTTTCCTAAACCCAACTGACAGTTTTAAAAAGCAATCCAGAAAAAGAAAAGCCCTCGCCTGATTTTTATCACGTTTTCAGATTTTACCACATTCTCACCCTGTTATTTACTTGTATATTTTATTTTTTGGCTTCTGTTTTTGTCTTACCCGCTTTCTGGAACCGTTCTTCGCCGGACTCGAACCCCGTTGTCGTGGTCAACTCTGTGCGTTTCAAGTCCGCCAATCTGATTGGCTGACAACCATGTGATATTCTACTAGTAACAGCGCTATTCTAGCCTCTTCACCCATGTAATCATTACAGTTTGACAAATATTAATAACCACATAATATATTTTTGGGATTTTTTGGACAACAATGTAGTTGGATAGATTAGATGTGTATTTTATGAAGATAGTGCCTACTTGAAAATGTGTTTTAATGATTTTGAAAATGGGATTTTAGTTTTTACATGATAATGCCTTCGAAATGTTGTATGAACACATTATAACAGGAGTAACACTGCAATATGGTTGTATATCAGCACTGCTGTGATACTACGGCACACATCACAGCAGTGCTGATATACAACACTATATATATAATCTCCTTACACATCCATATCAAATGTAAAATCTTTTTTTTTTTTTTAATTGCATCATCCATTCCTGTGTCTTATTATAAGCAACGGTGCCTTCCTCTGAGAACCAGTATTAATCACCCTGCTCTTGTGCTCCCAGAGCAGACCTGGTTACAGGCGTAATAAGATAGACCCTGCCCTACCAGACCAAGGGGAGGAATAGTCTCCCCGCCTATGCATATGCAAATCTCAACCCTGCATATTTACATATTTATTTATTGCCTCCGCTCATGTGGAGGTGCTGGCTGGAGAGGGTGTTAATATCTGTGGGGCAGCTTTTAGAGAGAGCGCTGAGAGAATTGGTGGGAGGTAGAACCCAGTTCACAGAGGAGATTCAGCTGTAATTAAGGGCTGTTTTACTGAGCATAAATAATGCTGTTTGTATTAGAGAGAGAGAGAGAGAGAGAGAGAGAGAGAGAGAGAGAGAGAGAGAGA